>JAVFBZ010022445.1:0-11465 GCA_032466195.1 Katharina tunicata
AACACGTGGTTATGCCGAGGCAGATTTGGTGATTGTTTTTGCTCACATCAGTGTACTAACCTCAATTATATCACTTTATATCACATTATAGATTTTAACACTTTTATTATTATTTTAATACGGTATATCGCACATTCTCGAGGTTGATATTTTCTAAAATCTTAAACTTGGGCCATACTAGAACAAATATAGAAAACCCGGTTTAATTTGTTTCAGTCGATTTTTGGCTGAAATTCTGCGGTATAGTACCTTTAAATTCAAGTCAACTTGTTACACTGCTTCACCAAATTTCATTATGAAAATAAGCTGAGATCGTCTCTCCGGCCTTCCTCATTTTCAGAGCTTCAGGGACCTTGGCGGCCCCTGGACCCTCGCCCTTTTGGCTAGGATAATCGAACTCCCCTTTCACAAAATCCTGTATCCGCCAATGACATCTCCATTAAGTTTACCAGAGAATCTTTCGTACTTTAATAAACTATAGATGTACTAGACATATCATTGTAGAAGCGAATTAACACAAAAAAGAATTTTAAAGTGTCTCTTTTTTTCGAACCAGTCGACATCCATGTATACGATGTTCTTACACGATTCGGTGTACCTGTATGTCCTGGCTTTGAATAAGACTTTAGAGAGAGGGGATGACCCAAGAGACGGAAAACTCTTCTTTGAGACGGCCAGGGCATTATCGTTCCAAGGTTTGTGTATAGACTATAGCCATTGCAGTAAAGTTATGCTCAGGTTTGATACGAGTTAAAGGGGAGATAACAAAAAAACAAAGCCATACTCAAAGTATAGGCCACAGCAAGGTGCTAATAAAACTGCCATTACAATTTTTGTAGAATTTTTTGTTTTCAACTGAAAGACACTTGAATTGAAATACAAAGGTAAAATGAATGGTGGACATTTTACGCTACATTTCCTGTAGTGATCATTTCACCACAGTAACTGTATATTATCGTGTTGTGCATTGTATTTAGCTTTATTCTGTGCATTTGTACGGGGTCTCTTTCGCTGGGGTTTAATTTTTTTAGTTTGTGGTTATTATTATATTAAACAAAAAAATAAATGAAACATGGCAAAAAAAAGTCCACAGTACATTTTACCTTTATATTTCAATTCAAGTAATTTGAGTATGACTTTGTTTTTTTGTTATCTTTGAATGACCGTTATTGCTCTGTTAGGTTATATCCAACGAGAATTGCTTGAATTGAGTATCTTGTTTTCCTCTGCGCATGTGTCATTAACTTAGAATACCTTTCGCCTAAACTGAATGTATATAAAGCAACAGAACATCTAGCAGCTAGGGTAAAAGTTGCCGAGTTCTTAGGAACAGTGTGACATTTCAGTGACTAAGAATGTCTAACCATATTTAAAATATTTCAGGTCCATGTAACGCCAATTATTTTACACGGATCTGAAGTTTGGGGCTACTGGCAATTCTAAAAAATAGAACACCTTCAAGATTGTGGTTAACTGCAATTTCCTACGTTAACGTTTGTCTTCGAGTAACTTTAATTCTAACATGTGGTACAGAAACTATAAATTAGGTTACCTAATATTTAGACGTTATGGAAAAACGATCCTGTTCTTCAGGAATACCAAATTTATTATTCAGATATAGCTTTACCAAAACGTACTTGTACCAAGGCACAGAGATAAACTTGTTCTCGCCGTCTTCAAAAAGAGATTATGCCTAATTATATTCACCAATGATGCCCTTAGCCAGCAAGCATTATCATAATAATTGTTGCAATTTTATGGACAATGGCTCTTTTGTGTAAAGAAATCTCTGACTGATATTTACCAGATATATGTAAATGGCAAAATGGGCGAAGTGTATATCATTACGGATACGTTCAGTAAGATGATTTCGAAAATTGTTAAATCATGTATTTCCCAATACATTTGTGATACTCAACAAGAAAGTAACTGTTTATTGTTATTCTTAACCCCGCGAACTTACGTGTCATTTGTGGCTGTTACTGCTCGTAGAGTTTCGCCCTAAAACATATTTCACAACCCTGTTAAATCCTAATGTAGCTTAATTTCCCTGGACTCGTAGCAATCCTCCTGGTGGGATTAGGTGCATACATCTGTGTCGGTATTTGTCTAAATTGTATCGATATACAGTAAACGTTCCATGCTATCAGCTACTGATCTTACAATTTGATAACAGGTACCTACATGATTGACTTTCTAAATATCACCACATGATGATTATCACCTATCTCTTATACCCCTTAAAACAAAAAACAGTACATTATCTTAGATCATTATTACAAAATCTGAGTACAAGGATATTGAAAAATATAGTTTAAAAAGAAGCTCGAAAACTGATGAAGGCTATGGAGCTCCATCGTCTAAGTAAAATGCATGCTGAAATTACCTCGATGCCCGGGATTGGTCGACTTGGTGTGTGTCCTTAATCTACAGTATCAGGTACAAATTAGGATCATTAGTTCAATGTCATTGGGTTTGATTGTAGGTGTTTCCGGGTACGTTGCTTTTGATGAAAACGGTGACCGTGAACCGACCGGTGCTCTGTGGTACATCCAGCCTGGGGAAAGCAGAACTCGGTTGTGGGGAGAAGTGGCACTCAGCAACCCGGAAGGAGAGGTTGTCAGATTAAAATTGTATCCCCATTGAAACTTTCAACGCACCCCACAGGCTAAGATATGGAGCCATGTATATCCCCCCTGTTTGACACAGTGTCCCACCCTGCCCGCTTGGGCTTAACGAGTGAATCAAATAAAACTAGATAAGTAAAGAGCGTTTCCAATCTTATAGAAGTTACATAGAGAGTGTACATAAGTTCTTCTTAAGTGTAGCTGAAAATAAAACCGTCCTAAGAGAGATATGTCTACATAACATTTAAGGTAATGTTGAACATGTCTTCTGTCATTCCATAGCGTATCAAAATATTTGAACCAATAGTATGGAGGACGGAAGATGGGAAAATACCACGTGAGAGCCCAGTGTGTGGGTTCAGTGGGGAGCTCTGTTTGGATAAGCGAGGTAATTTTAAATGGTCTTTTTTTTTCTGCAAATGATTTTCGCATAAGTTAACAGAAAAGTCTCGTTTGTCCACTAAAAATACTATTAAATGTGTTGTTTAGAAGACGAAATCATGGAGTATGGAGTAAAACACCAAATAAACAAAACAAATAAATGAGCAAACCTATGTGATTGTGTTTACAGATGGCTCCATGACAACCATGCTTGTGCTTTTGTTTTTGGGCGTGGCAGTGACTGGGGGTGTTCTGGCGGCTTGTTACATAATAAGGTAATGTCATGTATCACTGGAACTAATCGGCCAAACCTCGCCTGATTCCTCGTTATTTTGTTGTCATCACTAAGCTCGGCCGTGATAGGTGTATGAATATATCTCAAAATGATACAGTTTGTTCGCCGAAAGCCTTTTTACAGCCGTACGCACAATAAACACATAAGCAAGCATGGGGTTAACGGTCGAATTTATTTTGGTTTAGATGCACAATGTTTAGTTTAGGAGTAAATAATGTTCTGAATGTAAAACAAATGGAAACTCTGGAGTCTAGCTACATTGACAGTTTTACCGACATGCTGTGAAAAACTTCCGGCTAAAATGATCGTATCACCTCCGAAATGACGTGCATAGTATATTCGATGACTTCCGAGTGCTGAGAACACAGCATTGAATAAAGAGGATGTAACTCTTGCCTACCTGTATTCAACTGTCTATTTTTTCTGTTGCAAGATAACTGGAAACTTTTTTAAAATATTAAATATAGCTTTGAATGCATAATCAGTATAATGCATTTCCAAAAAGTTGTTTGTTATTTCCTTTTGGTTTTATAAAGCGCAGGTAAAGGGTTAATCCGGGTTATTACTGACTTTCTATAATCTCATTGATTGTGGAAATTAAATACTTTTAACTAGACCATTTCTGTTAAAAATGTCTTTATAAGTTATTTAGGATCTATAGCCATATTATGTACATGTACTCGTATATTATTTAAGGAATAGAAGCAACGATCAACAACTTCGTGAGCTGCTCTGGAGAGTGAACTACCAGGATCTCATCTTTATTGAGGGCCAACAGCTGAGAGAAAGTCGGGTAAAGTATTTCTGTATCATGGTAACAGTGAAAACAACTCACACACAATCAGACATGATACCACTCTACTTTTTAACATTTGGTCCGTTTGTTTAATAAAATTAAAGGAGAACATCAATTTAAAGTACACCAAAAGGCCAAATGCGGAGAAACAAAGTCATATGAATATCAGCAGATGTAATTATATAGCGAAATGTTTGCATCCACTAGCTTTCTAAGAACAGCTTCTCCTTAAAGGGGAAGGAAACGAAAAAACAAAGTCATGTTCAAATTATAGACCATACCAATGTGTTAATAAAACTGCCATTACATTATTTGTAGAATTCGTGGTTTTGTACTCAAAGACACATGACTTAAAATACGAAGGTAAAATGTATGGTGGACTTTCTATGCCATGTTTTTTTTTTTTTTATTATTATTATTATTTAATTATAACCAAAAACTAATCAAAATTTAACCTCAGTGAAAGAAAAACCGTACAAATGTACAAAATAAAGCTAAATACAATAATACACCATAATATATAATTCCTCTGGTGAAATAATCACTAAAGGAAATGCAGCGTAGAAAGTCCACCATATATTTTACTTCCACCATACATTTTACTTTGGTATTTCAATTCAAGTGTCTTGAAAACGACGAATTCAACAAAAAAGTAACGGCGGTTTTATAAACACCTTGCTATGGTCTATAATTTGAGTATGACTTTTTTTCTTCCCCTTTAAATATGGTGTTTTGTTATATGGATTGAATACTTATAACATACTCCTCCCTAAGACATTTTTCATCTTTCCTGTGCTTGCTTCATCAAATGTTAAAATGAATATGTTCACATGGCAAAACGAGATTATATAATTATTTTGGTTAACGGACACCACTGTGTCATTGTGATTTACAATTTACTTACATATTAGTGTATAAGAAAGAAGGTCTTTTGATTAGCAATGATGGACTATTCACAATCTCATCAATCATTTAAAATTTACCTTCAAATTGGTATTTATATATTAATTAAATTAGAGAAAATTTTCTTGCTTCCACCGAGATTCGAAATCGGGTCTATGGCCAGCAAGGGCCAGCGCTCTAACCGACTGAGCTACAGAGGCCCAGGGTATAGAACGACCGAATTTTTATCCAGGTATAGGCTGCGAATCTTTTTTTATGGTAAGCGCTGACACACGGACACTAAAACAATGTCTTTTGTCTCTAGATATTACCCATGTTTTTTTTGTATTTTGCTTGTGCGATTAAAAAAATCTGGTTACGGCATATTTATAAATATAAAGAAAGAAGGTTTGATTGACTCAACCAGGATTCCAACTCTTTTCTCTGGCTAGCAGGACAAGCGCCCTAACTAACTGAGCTATATAGCTCACGGCATATTTACATGTATATCAATAAATTGGCACAGAATATATACCTAATTATTTGTTAAACTTGCAAGAACTTGTTCCCATTTCAGGCGTATTCCTCCATGATGCGCTCTTCATGCGATGCCTCGGTCTCGAGTCAGGTTTTAGGTCATGTGGGATCTACAGCCCACTGCTCGGTGGCATCCGCCAGAGTGACCGGAAATGACGAAAGCGGAGTTGCTCTCTATAACGGTCAATTAGTCTCGGTTAAGATCGTCAAGGGGTTTCACTCAGTAACGGGTTATGGTGACACACTAGCCAAGGTAATGTTCTAATTATTCGCTAAGTTTGTTAGATTTAGGTGCATTCAAACCTATTTTACTCATTCAATGGTGGCTTCTCTTTCCGCCAGGTGAGTATGGATAACTCACATAAGCGTGACCTGAAAGAGTGAAAAAACAAGTTTGGTATAATACTAACAGTGCTAACAGTGCTGTAGATCTCAGATATTATCTATGAACATCATCATAGGTCACTATATGTGCTAATTAACATTTTCTTGCTTTCTATTTGGCATCTGGGGCAGAGGAAGTACGCCTATGCCTGATGTTCAATGGAGTGGAAGGTTGAAGACAAAAATTCATTATTGCCTTAATAAAACTTACATTTATTAATGAAGATTTTTGTTGTACTTTTATCAAATTATCAAGTGTCATAAAGTGATTGTTATACGTTTATTACAGCTACGGGAATTGAAGCATCAAAACATTAATCCATTCATTGGCGCCTGCGTCGATCAACAGAAACCATTTATCTTGACGACATATTGTCGAAAAGGGAACTTAAAGGTTTGCTGACCTTTTTTCGCCATTTTCCAGTTTGTTGAAGATATAATTGTAACTAATCAAGTTGATACATTAAATGTTTAAGATTTTAAGAAATTTTAACGCCCTCTCCCCTGCTTCTGATAAAAGCTTATTTAATATTTAAACATGTATCCATTCAAGGATTCGTTTCTTTTGATACTATTTTCTCGACTTCCTCTGAAAATAAAGGCCGGGACGATACTCTAACGCAAAACAGAAAGATCGTAATTGGCAATCGAAATCGTAATCGAAATTTGTAAAAAATTCTGACATATAAACCCCTCATAGTCTAGTAGTAAATAACGTAATGCTTTCTTATCTCTCCCGAGTCTTTTTGATCTTATTAGACAACATTCAACTCGTTGTCCTCCATTTCAGGACATTCTGGCAAACGTCTTTATTGAGTTGGACTCGCTGTTCAAAGAATCTCTGATACATGACCTAGTCAATGTAAGTCTATCAAATTCGCATTCGTCTGTCATGTGTTACCAATTTTAATTAAATTTATTTCCAGAGACAAAGCAATATGTTAAATAATTTGGGATTATCTATATTTCGGTAAATTATTCATCCATTACAGTGGAGTACAACCGGAAGTAGTTACGAGACAAGATATATACAAACGGGTATAAGAGATAATTGCCGAAATATACACTGTACTGGAAACGTCAACCACCGGAGGTTCTCTAAAGGTGCATTCACATGATGCTATTTGTAGTGACGACCAGCGGATTCGCTTGATAACAGTAATTTGATTGGTCGATATTTGTCCCAAATATTTGTCCCAACAATCAAAATGCTGATAATTTGGGGCATCCCATAAAGTCGTTTCTCCAAATCACATCATGTGCATGAGCTATAACGACTGTACTCTTTTCCTTTACAGGGCATGGTCTATTTTCACAACTCTCCGATAAAAACACACGGTAATCTTAAAAGCTCGTCGTGTGTCATTGACAGTCGATGGGTTCTCAAGATATCGGATTTTTACCATTCGTATGTTATAATTGAAGAGGACACCAATGTCATGGAGGACGACCAGAACGCCGGTATTGACAGGATTCCTTTGTCTTGAATTGTTTTTTTCTCACGCTAGAAACAAGGGTTACTTTACTTATCGTTCTGTGTTCCTTAGCGCGATGTAAAAACATAAATTACTTTTTTAGATATCAAAAATAACGATAGACAGAATTTGAAGAACATTACATGTTTCATAAATAATAAGTAATTCATTTCATCTCGTGAATGGTAAAGTGTTTTTACAAGCTGGTGGTCGGATGGGAGCCTCCTGTGCCCTGGTGCTCTCTGAGCTAAGGGGAGGGTGGTTGAGTGGGAGCCTCCTGTGCCCTGGTGCTCTCTGAGCTAAGGGGAGGGTGGTTGGGTGGGAGCCTCTTGTGCCCAGGTGCTCTCTGAGCTAAGGGGAGGGTGGTTGGGTGGGAGCCTCCTGTGCCCTGGTGCTCTCTGAGCTAAGGGGAGGGTGGTTGGGTGGGAGCCTCCTGTGCCCTGGTGCTCTCTGAGCTAAGAGGACCATAATACCGATTTGTTGTGGTGTCCTGTTTTGTAAATGTTATGTAAATGTTTTGCCCTGTCTTGCATGTGGCAAGCGTCGTTTACCGTAGTTTCCTTCACTGATTGGGCTGGCTCGCTGTCATATAAGTGAAAACCCCAATCAAACAAACAAACAGATAACTGTGTACAAGTTTGGGTTGGGCATTGGATTGATGTCTCATGCTTTTGTACTGTTCATGTTTTTGTTCTGTCTCTTGTTTACAATTGTTTGTTTGCTTTCTAGATCTACTTTCCTAATTTCGTCCGTCTTTACAAATTGGTTCATATCACGTTTTGTTTTTGGTTATATGTCGGGTTTGGTCAGGGATTTTTTTTCTATTTACCAATTTGTTTCGGGGTATTTATTTCCCACCTTGTTCCCACGCTCTTTGAATCGTTTTTTCCCGATTCATGTCGTTTTTCATCTCTCATAGTTTTAAGGTTATGCTTAAAGCTCTCATATTGGTTTTTGCCGAGTATTTTCGCTTGTTCCCACACTTGACCCGGCCAAGTGTTTATTGTTTCTAGTTACATATCGGTTCATTTTCTTGTCTAGTTTTGAATTATTTTGCGCCACTTGTATTTTCTTGTCTTGTTAAGTGTGGATAATTATAAGTTTGTTTGTTAAGAAGTATAAAAACTAATATGTAAAGCTTTATATTTTTAATCAAAGTTTGTTACCAATTGTTATGATAACGTGGATCTCTATACTTCTATAATTTATTCTAATCACAGTTTGTCACAAACTGTTATATGACTATTTGCTCTTATTATTTAATCCAGTAATTATCTAATTAGAAAATACCCAGAGTTCGCAAGTGTGCCGTGGATCTATTAAATTAATCAAATAACACAAAATATTATAGGTGAATTGAATGAAGTTTTACTAAAACTCAAGGGAATAAATAGCTAGTACAATGAGACATATAATTATAACATGATACTTACAGACCTTTGAAAGTTCTCACGATTGTTGGAGTTTAAATAATTCACTCGTACTAACTTTATAACTTACTTAATTTAACCTAAGTTTTGCTATTATGCTCTGTTTTTCCTTCTTGACTTCCAAACTCCGTCCTTTCCACTTTTTAGCTTTCTTTCAACTTCACTTCTCTCTACTTAGTGACTTCCTTTTTCTCTACTTAGTAACTTGCTTCGAACTCCATTCACTCTACTCCCTTAAAACTGGTTTCAATCCCCCGCCCAATCTAGACACAATGGTAAATTTTGATTAGTCACTTCGGATATATGGGTGTTATCTAAACTCCAACAGTCATCTGCTCTCTCATTGGTCACTCAATTGTAAACATTTAAATAAACACATCAAAACAGTTTATACTGGTATAGCCATGTTCATGTGACGCTTTTCAAATTGATTTAACCAGAATTTTTTCTGTATTTCCAAATTGCGTCAGTGTGTGTTTCTGTAATCCTGTTTTCGCCCAGTCTAGACTGCGTTATGATCTGTCTTTAATCGTTTTGTTTCAGAAGAGTTGTGGACCGCTCCGGAAATCCTGAGAGCGCATGACGGCACGTGCCGTGGTTCTAAAGAAGGGGATGTATTCTCGTTCTCTATAATTCTACAGGAGATTCTTTACAGAGCACCACCTTACTTCATGCACCCCTATTCCCCTAAAGGTGAACAACAAACATCAAGTCACTGTCTAGATTGTTTGATACTGGCGGTCGATATATGTATTTCTTAGATATAACAAGTTTGAATCAGGATTGGTACCGCGTGTTATATTTTCACTCAGAAAATAAATAACATTATATTTGTTTTAATAAATATACAACAAGGCATTTGTATCAATCAATAAATAACATGGTATTTGTGTCAATAAGTAAATAAGATGGTATTTGTGTGAATAAAATGAAATGGAATAAAGACTAAAATGAGACTGAAAAGGCTTGGACGTAAATAAACTATTCAAAGATTTTAGGGAAAAGTGAACTGTGTCATCAGATAAATGGCTTTCAGGAATTACTTGACTATAAACTGTGTCATTACAAAAATTAATCATTTTTGTAATTTTGTTGTTGTTGCCAATTTTATAAAAACTAAAGAATTTATACCTACTCCTAGAGATCATAGAGCGGATAAAGGCTTCCAAGGCAATGCCATTTAGACCGGACTGTACACGAGCGACTTTCAAGTTCGACTTCATCCGTCTCATGCAACGGTGCTGGGACGAAAACCCAGAGAATAGGCCGACATTCAAGGCCGTACAGGAATGCCTTAGAGACATCGGAGAAATAGGGTAAGTATTAAATAGTTTGATTTCTATTGCTTTATTTTATTAATAATCCTATCATTTCTGATTGTGATTCTGGGACACCATAGCGGAAGAAACAAACACGAGTGAATATTAAATGGAAGTTAATAGCTGAGTCGTTTTCTGAGAGGATATATGAGATTTTTGGTGTTTACAGTCGTCTCGACAAACGAATATCAACAGGCATGTAGCCGTGTTAACGACATTTAAACTGGAGTTTTGTATTAGCTGATATCGACAATACCACAAAAACAATCTCGTGAGTGGAGACATTTGGGGGTGGGGTTTTGGGGGCATTTGGGGGACATCATAGTTCTGTGAGTTATTTGAGACATAAATATGTTTTGGTGTCTTTTCGAAATTGGACATAAGCGCAATTTCACTATTTCATCAAAATTTCCTGTTATCTTTTCCACAATAATATTATCCCATAATAACCAAACATAATGCTGAATATATCCAAAAATAACAATCATGATGCTGATATTATCTCAAAATAACAACCACAATGCTGAGGTTATCCCAAAATAACTAATCATAATGCAGAATAATATCCCAAAATAATCAAACATAATGTTAACATGATACTGTTTATGGTTGCAAACCAGACGGGTGAGCGTGATGGATAGAATGTTACTGAAGCTGGAATCGTACTCGACCAACTTGGAAGGTATTGTTCGTGAACGAACACAAGCTTTAAGTGAAGAAAAAATGAAGACGGATTCTTTGTTGTACCAAATGATACCAAGGTAAGTATCAACCCTATCCAGGAAATAGGATAATATTTAAAACGCCTGTCTGTTTCTTCTCTGGAGCGCTGATATTTGTTTTTGAAACATTAAACCTTGCAAAAAATGTTAGGAACAGCTCATTTTCTAACATTAATTCAAAGCACATGTAATTTCGTTTATTCGTTCGTTTGAGATTTGCGTCTTCAAGTTATTCCATTTATATGACGGCATGTCGATGCAATTGTCAAAGAAAAGCATCCTTGCATTCCCGGGCAAGAAATTATGAAGATACAAGACACAAGTAAGTACGGGCCTAATCTTGGTGTACAAAATTTGTTACATTAGATGTGCAGGTTAGTGCAAATATAGTTTTAAGTATGATCTAAAACCCAGCACATCCAAAGAACATACCACGTCCAGGGTTTTACTAACTCAATTTATAAATGCCAGTGCAAGACGCCTCTCAAAACTATTTAGTCTCTTTGGCTTCTTTGATTTAAAGTAAAGTTATTTAGTCTATTTGGCTTCTTTGTTTTAAAGTAAAGTTATCTAGTCTCTTTGGTTTCTCTGTTTTAAAGTAAAGTTATTTAGTCTCT
>JAVFBZ010022467.1:0-11463 GCA_032466195.1 Katharina tunicata
ATAAGAGCAGCAGAGCTGACAGCCCTGTTTGATTGAAATCTTCGTGTCTTTTTTTCTAGATTGCATGTGAGAAGGAATGCAAAGGGTGCATCTCCAAATACGTTTGAGCAGTGAATACATGGAGGGGGAACACTGGAAGGGTTTACGCTTGAACATATGGAACGTGATATTCCGCATGTGGAACTGTATCAAGGAAGGGCCACTGGGGCCGTTGATGATCGCTTTTTGGTGCTGCAGGCGAGACGCAATCCGATGCAAACAACAATGATCTGCAGTGGTGTACATGTTTCTACATAAACTGTGCGTCGTCTTCATTAGGCATGAGATGGTCACTTAGACCAGTTCTTGATATATGTTGGAGAAGAATTCCAGAGACACCATGTAGACTGTAGACGTTACAGCGATGAGATATTCCATCCTATTGTGAGACCACTGTGAGCTCGTGTTTACCTTAGAGGACGAGTGACGGTGTAGTTGTCAGAGTGCCATTAAATGTACGTGGACATGTGTGTGTGTGACAGGGTGTTACAGGTTTTATTAATCTTATTGAGTTTCCATAATATAACTCAAATAGATATTGAAAGTTGCATAAGACAACTGGATGATTTCATCACAAAGGAGCAAAAGTAACTTTTCTTACGTTATCACCTACTCTTTCACTTCAATACCTGTCAGAGCATGATGTAATCGTTTATGATACAAACATATGGCTTTTGTTTCAGTTGAACGTAATATGACAGCTTCGTGATACAACATATTCAATATCCCTATCAAATATTTATAACAATATAAAAAAATTATATAGTAGACTTAGCCTGATGACGAAGCGCAACTGGACAGTCTTCTACTGCAGTCATGGAGTTTTCAGTGCTCATGTCACACTCTGCCGATTATTATCAACGACGTTATAGCACATCTTGTTTAAGCGGCATTTAAAAGCTGTGCAAAAAACAAAAACGTGATAAAGATGGATTTCAACTTCTGGATATATTCCATCTAAAAGGGATTATACTGAAGATTCTAAATCCATCCATGTTTTTGTTATAACATAGCTTTGATGACGTCACGCTTATTCCGATCTCATCCACTGTATTTGACTGCATGCACCACCAAGCTAACCCGCAAAAGTGTCGAGTCGCGTCGTCTCAAACGGAGTCGGCCCGATGTGACATCATTGGCTTAAGACTCATCCCCAAGACATGATTTATGGGATCGCAGTAATGATGAAGTATGGTGGTTTTGATGACTTTGCCCTCTTCCGAGTTTTAAATTTATACATAATGTCTTTACTTTTCCATCTCAACATCCGATTTTAATTACATTACAGTAATAACTGGATGATTTGAGTTAGCAGCATAGCAAGCGGTTATCAATAGATTTGAAGTCTATAGAGCGTACATGTATGTCTACTTGGGTTTCACTTAGCTCCATTGAAAAAGGCGAATGTCCATAAGAAAACTAGATGTTCATTTCCATTAAAACGAACAATGCAGCAGATTTTCGATTTATAGGATTTAAATTTGTTTGTGTTTATGGTGAAGTTAATACGAACTGTATCCAGTTTTTTTTTTTTAATATTCGGAGACCTATGCGAACACACAATTTGAACTGAAGGTCAGATTCTAAAATGCTCTGACAGAAAAGGATTGCTATCGTGACCTTCTTTTGGAAATAAAACACAAGCAAACGCTTTGGGAAAACACGAGCCTGTTGACATTCTTATACTTAACAGGTTATTGTCGTCTTAAACAACAGCTAATCCGAACAAGAATAGCATTGATTTGGCCCTCGTCGGCATATAAATAACTAAACGTTGTCCCTGGTTCTGTGATAACCTAAGCTGTTGAATCATCCAACGTTTCCAATCGACAAGAGATCTCCTGGATTCACAGTTGTAATTTCCAAAACGCTCTTTGTTTTTATCTTGTTGTCTTGTCAGGTTAATTAAGTTAAATAAAAACGCTAAGGTTATGTCTGATTTTAATTAAATTATTTCCACCAAACATCTACGAATCAAAGTCGCCATATAATTACTAGTTACATGAACGAAATAATAAATGAATTCATAGACGGAAACACAAAATACTTCTACATATGAGTGACTTTGTAGTCAGCGGGATCTTTCTCGCCATGTGTTGTCTGAGCTCAGATACATTAGGAAGGCGATTTGTTGGGTCCCGTAATAGTTTTCTATTGAGTTTTACCAGATTACAGCTAATATAGTCAATATCTCAACATTTCTCCCTTTCTAGGCATCTTGTTAAAGATCCGATTGAGACAATGGCGATTAGAAAAACACCAGTTATTCCGTGTAAAGCCAAACATAAACGTCTTAATAGGCCAGCTTTTTAGAGCTTTTTGATCGATTAAGTACGGCATAAAATCGTAATCGATCAATCAATCATGAATCAATCAATAAATCGAGGGTTTAGCTTGAAGTCAGGAAAAAGCTAACAAATCAACATTATTCCCTATGTACATTTATTCCCATATGGCTAGTGTAACGGGTGGTTTCTATATTGATTGATTGATTGGGGTTTTAGACCGGTTTTATTGTTCAATATAGATTTACTTAAACAGGCAACATCTGAGACATCAGTCACGAGATGTTGTCAACATTTACTGATCAATTTCCTGGTGTTGATTATCTAATAGCTTACACCGGAGATTATGTTTTATCAAAAACCAACGAAATACCTGTGGAACAAACTCCTTTAGTTTTCACAGTAAAAAAAAATATCAGACACATGAGTTTTTGTCGTTTTCAAAAATTACGTCAACCATAAGGCTATCCATGCGTTTTACATTAATAACGTAACATCTCAACACAAATCTGAGCCTCAATGTACTCTATAAACTTATATACTCCATAAAGAACTATAAAAATAATTGTACTATATAAACCTTTATAGACTCAATGTACTCTATAAACCTCTATATACTCAATATACTCTATAAACTCAATGTACTCTATACATACAATGCACTTTATAAACCTTTAAAAACTCAATGGACTCCATAATGCTCTATAAAACTCAACATACCCTTTAAACCTCTGTGAACTCAAATTACTCAGTAAACCTCTATAAACTCAATGAACTAAACACACCTCGATAAACCCAATATACCCCATAAACTTGTATATATATACAATTTACTGGATAAACCTAATAATAATAATGTAATAATAATAATACTTTTATTTCAGACTGAGGTCCACATAAAAATTGTACAATAGTAATATGTGTCAATAGTTAATAAATTAACATGATCTGCTAAACATATAACATATGCCGCCATCTTAACATCATCTCAGAGGATATCAAGATATCACTTTGAATTACAGTTTGTATCAGATGTACTCAATGTACTTAATAAACCTCTTTCATCCCGATGTACTCATACACCTCTATAAACCCAATGTTCAAAATTTTTGCCCCAACATAAATCCGCTATCCTTGTTTGTCTTTGATACCATCAACTAAATCATGGTATCAAAGCCTCTAAAGACCTTGCTATTTCCAAGTAATTGATATGGCATGTACATCTCATGCTCCAAGCTTGTGTCGCCACCTTTTCTCCTCCCCCACCCCACACACTCTATTATGCTGTTCTATTCAACTTCTAAATCATTCTATGCAAGTACTTGTTATGTAAATGTATTCTTTGTTTAATATGTTTAATAATATGCTTTGTTCTCCTGTACCTTTTGTTACATGTATGTATATATAAAACTTACTTTGCTCATTCTAGTATGTACTTTCCTGAAGATGGCTGCATAATTTGCCGTCATATAGAATATATATTATGACTTCAATATTCAGAGTTTCTTAAATTTTATTCTACACAAAGTTGATCTGTGGACAAGTCTCATTGTTTGTCTCATTTAGCATCTACCAAATATATGGGGTTTGACAATAATCTCTGGACAAAAAAACAATATGAATTAAATGTAAAAAAGGTTAATTAATTTAAAGAGTGGCATTTTATATAATGATTTGGAACATTGTGGTATAGGCAATATCTAAAAATAATTCTTATGCATCAACCAGAATTAAAAAAGAAGTAATCAAGCTTCGTTTTTGTATTGTTAATTTTGCAAGCAGAAAAAATCTACACTTCACGCAGTAACTTAAACTATCGATACATATATGCCGTCTGCCGAGAAAAAATAATAAATCACAACTTCACTGACCTCTTTTAAAATAAATATATAAATGTAACCCGATGAAGCCGCAGATTTAGGAGTTTAAAGTCGGTAACCTAGAATGCTGTAGCTTGTAAGGAATAACACCTAGTCACCATACTTATTCACACATAATTGTATATTAAATTGATGTAGGCTGAGTGAAATGGCGATACGCATATTGACTCTGGTATGAAATTGTTAGAGTAAAATTGTTGGCAAATCGTTAATTACCATCATGATTTGGCAATGTGTACGGCATGTGAATAACGTTTATGTCTGTTAATCCGATACGGCTTGATATTTGTGCTTCACTTAACCTACACGAGGCCAATCGGATGTCAGGTTACTTCCGTTCATTAATAACGTTGATATACGCAGCTGGTCATCTATTTACTGTATTTATAAGCTTCCTAACACTAAACGTGCACACAAGGGCTGTAAATATCCCTGTTTCAGTGGATTTCCAAATGTCTGTCGTTGACAAAGTTGTTAAATGCAGGGATATTGCGTGTATTGTATCATTTATCTGTTGTATTGTACAAGGGGTTAAAGTGGTCAGTCGATCTTTGTCAAAAGATATTAAAAACAGGTGTGCCCTTTAGACAGTTCGTTGTTGTTCAAAAACAATCAATCGCATCGAGAAGTGCGTAATTCTTTTGAGAACGAGCCAAGGCCAGTCAATTTGTTGACAAAAGTACTCGAATAAAATATATCTTCTGACAAGGGTGCCATTAAAACAAGCCATTTCAATCGTTTTGCACCAGATTGTTTAGTTGTGACCTCTTAGATTTATTCACGAAAAATAGGCGACAGCGGATTAATTATTTTTTTAGTTAACGATAGTTAAAATTGAAACCATCAGCTGCTATGTTTTTGTTGTTGTAATTTTCATATCACCACGAATAATTTGCCGTCTAGTTTTGTGTTTTGAAGTCTACCCTATTATTGGAATTTCACATCTATGAACTCTAGAGAGAACAATTGCCATTATTCCATGTGATTGTTAGATACGTCTAATATTGATGTACTGGGTTACGATATGGTTTCGAACTTTCGGGCTTAGGTGTACATTAATTTTTAGCGGACCCAGCAGTTGTGTCGTCTACCGGATGAAACAAAAACAGATTACGAAATCACATCTTCACAAACATCTTTCAAACACAGCTCACTGTGTGAGAGCCCCATTCGGTCAAGATACATATAAAGATAGCACTAAGATAAAAACCACATAAAAACGAGTCTAGCAGCTGCATGAATTATTTCCAGGTCGCTTTCTTTAATAACACATAATAGTGTACGAAGTTGACGTTCGGTAAGTGAACAGGTGGTATCACTCTGATACAGACTGCTATTTTAACAATATAGTAACGTCGATGGCGATGTTACTGGTATGTGAGTGATGTTCTCGTCTGGTGCTCTAATATTGCTTGATATTTCTGCTTCACTTAACGAAGCAGAAAATGTTAAGGCGAGTCTGTTATTTTCAGGAAGAATAACTCTCGGCGTCGGGTTGGCTTCCGTTCCTTATTTGCACTAGTACAGCTGTTCCTCCAATTTTTGATTTTGTTCAATAAAACGTAAAACAAGCGACCAATATTACTATTCTGAATTGATCAGCTGAGAAATCTGAACAGTGCTATTGACACTCTACTGTCCGATAAGGTGGAGCCCGGATATACGTACGAAAGGCGGAAATGTTAATGTACTGGTACTGGTAGCCTACTTATACGTTCTTAATTGATCGGAATGATAACTATTAGGGAACAATTGCCACTTACGTAGTTAAATGGCTGACGGAAACCACTATCGCAGCCACAATTTTGTCGGTTGAAGGGAATAATCTTGCAATATTCATTTTACAGAATGACACTCACCAGATATATATTGTCATTTTCCTGATACATGTACTTACGTCATTGATTGTTGATTGATTGATTGGTGTTTTACGCCGTGCCCAAGGGTATTTCCAACTGCAAGCAGCGATACTAACACAACCAAATACTGTGAAGTCACCTCAGTATTTAGCCCCATTGGAAAAATAATGTTCCTCCAGTGCTACGACAGTATGAATGTAAGCTCAAAACATACTGCCCTTAGCCAGAGGGCCTGATACTTCTCTACATTATGGATCTTGTATTAAAATACCCAGATCAGACATGACTCATGGCAGGGCAAACTTAATGCCCCTCATTCACGGAATGGCCTTGGTTGTGGGTGATATTATGGAAGCACTAGATATCAATCCCGTTTAATTTAATCAAAGTAACAGGTTATTCTTTAGGACATTTATAAAAGAACAAGGCAGCGCTACATGTACCTCAACCAACCCTTCTGTCTCATAGACATCGTGTTCATTAATTCGTTGTCGTTATGATGAAGCAAGATGGCGTGAGCATTTGTCCTTTTCCGAGTGCTTCTATAAATATATAATAAAGATAATTTGATCGTTTACGTGTTATAGTATGTTTATGTATACATGTATATGGGGCTGATACATCAATGTTCTTATACAAGTTTGCCGCTTGAAGAAGGTCCTTGTGAGACAAACTGTTTGTAGGAACGCGGAACTATGACCATGGCGTTGATTACAATATCATGATTAAACGCATAATCAGTACAATGGTTTAGCAGAATTTGCATTGACTTAGCAAAGGGACAAAGTAAGCTTAAATCATCAGCATATTTAATAAAACGGGTTATGAAACGACCCGCAATATTGCAACCAAAACCAGTATTAGATCGTGTAAAAAAACTGCAAACAGATACGGGGACAGCACACCACCTTGTCTCACACCATACTAACTGTGAAAAAAGACATGGTGGATCTCCATTTCACAGAAAATTATGGCATATTGTACCATGCGTACAACAGCTTCACAAAAAATATAGGCATACCCCGATCAATCAGTTTTTTGAAAAGAGACCAATGATTTACCCTGCCAAAGGCCTTGCTCGCGTCCAAGAAACTCAAAAAGGTTGGACTCCATGTACAAAGATGGATACAGATATTGGAGCGTGTTAAAGGTGTTCTGCTGACAAACCACCAGGGCCTGGTGACCAGGACAACATTCAAACTCAGAAATAACGTAGCGAATTATATCAGGTGTACAAAAGGTGTACATGGCACGTTGGAAACACCGTTAAGGATGGAAGTAACGTATCTTTCTACATGTCGTCAATATTGCTCTCTCCTTGAACGATCAAACACAATAGAGAACCAACCTCCATGTAATCGTAATGTTCCTGCATTCTTAGGTTTAGATGATGGAAAGTTTCACCAATATAGAAAGTGTCACATCAACCACAGTTTAATTTGTAGACAATTGTACTCTTAAGTTCAGTGTTTTCCTGTTGTTTTATTATTGGTTTAATTGTTTGATAAGGTGGGACTTCGTGGTCTTACCCTGTGCTTCATTTGCGTTCCGTTGCTACACATAAGCGATATTATAGGGAGTGGTGGTTGGGCACTCCGCGAGAAAACAGCTTTTGTTGCCACAGGGCTCTTGTATCACTTTCCGTATTTAGAAGTCTGAACCTAATGTATATTGAAAATCAATATAAATAATCAATTTGTTATCATACTAAATTAGACACGCCCTCATTGTTTTATCAAGTGCTTGTGAGAAATTGGAAACTTGTCTTCACATTATATTATTTTTAATATTGCCGTTGATAGCATTCTTAGTTCCAGACGTAAATATATTAATGATTTAAACTACAAGTAAGATGGTATAAAGTATATTTTAGCATAATCGTCCAGTCCTCGGGACAAATCTAATTTAATATTTTGTCAATATGCTTCATTGGATTTAAAAAACATACAATATAAATACACAAAAAAAAAACATGTGAAAATTTATGACATTATGGGTACTTCGATACACTGCATGCTCGGTACATGCGTCATGTCTGCCCGCCAGGAAATAAATATTACATCGTGGGCTTAAATTGTTCGGTGAAGGATATCCTACATTGCTCTGCACATTATCATACTTGCGCCAGCAAATCTGTACACCTGCTAAACGCAGTTTGAACATAGGGTTCATCTTGACGCCCATAGGCGACCGAGTTGAAACAGACGGTGGCGCAAATATTTCAATACCGGACCTTGTATCGGTAGTATTCCCACTTCTAGCGGGCGATTGCTGATAGTAGTCTCTTACACTACACATGCTTGTGACATGTTGCCCGCGTATTCGGCTTGAAGTTTACTGTCCATTACATTTTAATGTATCCTAGCAGTAATTCCTGCATTTTAACTACAAAGGTTAGTAACGTTTGCAAGGAACATGTGACGAAGACCCTTTAAAAAACTATTGTATTTGTATTGAATGAACACACAAAATCAAAATTCTGATAACACCTTTCTTTTATTTACACTATGTATTTAATAATTTTTAATATATCGAGTCTGTGAAAAAAAGCTGTGTGACACTGTTAACATCTTCAACTAGGACATATCTGACCCAAAAACTAGGCAAATAATTAAATATAGGCCTACTAGATGAGGATTGACATGCGCAGAATGTTTGAATTCAATGAGATGCAAGAGGTCTGTATAAAATGATGATATTTCCTCTCACATAGTATATCGATGCGTTTTGAAATCCGAGAATCAAGAAGAAAGAGAGTGAATTGGACTGCCCAAATAAAAAGCTCAGTAGTGTTGCAGATTTGCTTTTTGATGGCTGTTTCGTTGAACATAAACAATTGTCCAATTTTATCAATTAGATCAATTAATACTTTTTATAAAGTAAAGCCGTGATTTTTATAAGTTTTATTGTTCAACTGACCATTTGGACCATGCACTTTGCATCATTCTCTCCACCGAAAGGCCATTGTTTTTTTTAGATCGCTCTAGCATACTTGTTGTTACTCGGAAACAATTTAGCGCCAGACTAGTATAATGCTGAACTAATTTGCTCTTTTTCACATTGGCAACCCAAATGGACCTCTCGGTGAGTACTCTAGAGGAAGGAAACGGTATAAAACTGTTGACTGTATACTCATGATTTGTGCCTTTGTTCCTGGTTTCAGACAATAAATCACACTGTCTCAAAGATAAAATACATTAAAGGGATCGTGTCACAAAACCGAGAGGAATTAACAATTCAATAATCAATATTGTATTAACAAATATTACTTCTTAAAGATAAACATAATGTGTCTAGCAACTGTTTTTCAGCTGTAGGTATCTGAAGCGTTGATTCGCCCTAAATGAATGTTAAATACATCGCTTGACGCATCAATTACTCAATTTACTCGTATTCGAATAAATATAATAGATATCATCGTGCCATTAGTAGACCGGTTTTCATATTGGTTTTTCGTGTATTTCACTATGAACGTTATGTCTTTCAGCTTTGTGCCAACTGATGTCATGTGAATATATTGTTTCTGCCGTTCAGAAACCCTGGCACAAGATACTGATCTCGTTAAACAAATAACTTATTTTCACATATTAATTGATGGCTTTATTCCTTGTCAGACTACATTGCTTTGGATGTCTGTACTAATGTAATACTCAATTCTTTATACTTTCCACAAAGAGCGTCTAAACTGGTATAATACTTTGATAATAATTGTGTGGTACCGGTATGCAATTGATATAAATATTATTTATGCAAAACAACTGGTTTGTTCAGGGACGAGCTATGTTTGCGGAAATAAACAACACAGAAATCCAAGTTTGACGTTTAAGGTCATTATAAAAAATGACAGGTTTAATAAAAGCAATTAAAGGTGTAACTTTACATGTCTAGACTTTTCCCTAGACAATTACAATTGAAGTTTAGAGAAATTTTGAATTCCGCAAAGGCGGGGAGCAAGAAAGGGCCACATATAACAGTGACAGCTGTTATAACCCCGCCCGAAGTCTCTGACCAAACCCGTTAAAAAGAAAAAATATTAATTACAAACCCTGGCAAGGGGCAGTCAAATTCTGGACCCCTAGCCATTCCATCTTACAGGGAGCAGTCAAATACTAGCCTTCACATCATGGATAACTGTTAACAAGAAAAATAATTAAGATGTGTCAAGTGTGTTAAATGAGAATATACAGCTACATGTACTAACACTAGATTGTTGAGCAATATAATTATTAATTTGAAAAACAGTATTAAGCATTAACACAAATCATCAATTAATATCAAATGCATAGCATAGAAAACAAGTATGAATTAATATGCCTCCAACAATTTGAACAATCTAACAGTTAAACTATAACAAATTGGAATTTTCTGGAGTTGGAATAGGAAAACCACCATAAAGTTTATTACTGCAATCCCAATGGGATATTGTTTACACCTGGCCTCCTCTAAACAGTCATTTAGGTAGTTATAATACCAAAATATTCAGGCCTTATACAATTATGGCTAATTAATGAAATATCTTAATGAAAAATCAACAGTCCAATTCAGGTCACAAGGAACTCTAGTTTATGATTCGAAATAAAGTTTTAGCAGAAGTCAACTTCCTACCTTGTAAAACATGAGCAACATAGTGTTAAACAAGAAAGGCTAAAAAGCATCCAGCCAAAAAGCTGCTGCAAAAAATCTGACTACCTAGAATTATAGATTATAACAATATATCAAGATCATAAAGATAAAGATATTATTAGGAGCAGTCAAATTCCGGCCTCCTGTCAGCAGATTTATTGTAAAACACAATAAAGGAGCAGTCAAATTCTGTCCTTCTGTCAGCAGAGTTAATATAAAACACAAAAAAGGAGCAGTCAAATTCTGGCCTCCTGTCAGCATAGTTTATATAAAACACAATACAAAAAACAATAAAGGAGCAGTCAAGTACTGGCCTTCAGTCTGTATTATTTATTTAGCAGAAACATTTATTAGGGACAGACAAATCTGGGTTCCCATGTGCAAAGTGTTTATATATTTTATAAATTTAGGTAGGAGCAGTCAAATACTGCACTCCTTCTAAAAGGTAGCCAACAAATCCCAGTAAGACCCAGTGCGCTATGTTAATTTGTAGAGAACTGATTTTTGTATAATTAACTAGGAAATACTGGAGAAAATATCAACGCGAATGTAACGTTTCAATGCATCGGATTTCCAATGGCCAAGTTTTTGTATAATCGCCCCAGGAACGCCCAGTGAAGCAGCAGTTGTTGCAGCTTCTATGCGAAGGCTGTGTGTCTTGTAAAGTGTTGGATTTAAACCAATAAATTTAAGCGCACTGCTAAGTGTTTCGGAGAAATATTTGTATGTTACTGGACTGTTGTTTGGTTGCTGAAACAATGGGCCACACTTATGTCG
>JAVFBZ010022478.1:0-11463 GCA_032466195.1 Katharina tunicata
GATGATCTGGTACTGGCATATATATATTTTTTGTATAAATGTAGAGAAAGAAAATTTTGCTTGCCTCCACCGGGATTCGAACTCGGGTCTAACCGGATGAGCTACAGAGGCTCACGGTAGAACTAGCGATTTTTTTATCCAGGTAAAGGCTGCGAGTCTTTCTCTACGTAAGCACTGACACAGGGACACCGAAATGGTATATATAAGAAGTAAGGTTCTGTGCGCGTTGTTAAAATTAAAGTTTCAGATGGAGGAATTATATTTTGCCTTACGTCTATTTCAGAAATATTGTAAATTCTGTTGATTATTCCGGCTCGTCTTGTTTTATATATAGTTAATATTAATTGAATTTGGAGGAATGTTTTTTTTTTAAATACTCTGCATTAATACAGTGTGTAATTTGCTCAAAGGTGATAACCACTCTTCGCAATAAGCTATGGTATGGATTCATTTAAATGGATGTTCGACTGCATAAGTCAGACAGGGAAAAACGATTGAAGGCATGAAGAGATTTTGGATATCAAATGGGCATTGCTGTCATCATATTCCCGGCAGAGGATTGGCAAACAAGGCCAGATTGTTTCAAAGGAAGGGAATCACAGCCAAAAGTTTATGTGTATATGCGCGTCTTGCTCTTTACTAGAAGACACCCTAACCACATATTTCGATCAACTCATTGCGCAATATACAATGGATTCTCCCTTAACAAAAAGGGCCAATGATACGTTGTATGCAAACGTTTAACCGTGTTTGTGCATCATTTCCGCATCATTTCCGGTTAAGGAGAGTCCAGTGTCTCAACCTTTTGCACTAGCGCCCTCTGGCGTAACAATGGAACATCCGACTATCCATATCCATGTGGCTATATAAGTCTGTAATATGGGGTAACCTCTTATGGTACCAACTCTGTACAAAATACGAGTAAATCAGACTGGACAAAACTGTACTACTCAATAAGCCGACAGGACACGATTAGAATGTCTTCAAATGACATAACATAACACATTTACAAACATATACTTTATCGACGATCCCCTTCTTCACGTTTCACTGATTGATTTCAAATTGTGTGCGGTCTTTCGCCGTCTGCTTGTAATGGAAGCTGTATTGTTTTATATATTCGGACTATTCTTGGCCCACTGAGTCAGTGGTTTACTGAAACTGGACCATATGAACCTGTAACATTTTTTGCCAGCTTTTTGTAAAAAATCTGACAACTTAATTCATTCCAGCTATACACAATGTTTGTGATACTGTACTATTCACATATAATGTTTTGCATCTATACTGATCAACTAGCTATAAGCTCATGAAAACTCGATAAAAACTCAAATCTGACCGACTTTACACTGCAGAATGAGATCAATCTATTAACATATGTGCTCGCTGAAGACAAAAAAACCCATAAACTCTGACAACTTGCCGAGTAATGAACAAATATTGTTCCGTAATTACATTGGGTGATCTATGACAGCTTGCAAACCGTTACTTGGGCTTGTTTGTCAACATTTGCCACGATTAACGATGTATTACTTGGATAGCTATTACTCGATTGATAATTATCTCAGATAGTTTGTTTCTGTCTATTGTCAATATTTGTTATGATGAAGATTGATATAGTGAGTGTGGATTCGATATGTAATCATCTAACACAATTTATGTCAATCTGTTAATATTTCTTATCAGGGTGTATTCTTTAGAGGATTGGAATTAGATTGGTAATAGTCTGAATACAATTGTTTCTGTGTTGTGTCAACATTGATCCAGAGGGTGTTTCAAATCAGCTAACACGCATTCGTCTGGGAAAATATTGACTTAGTTCAATCTCCTTGTAATCGCAAGCGCCTTTTTGTCACGAAATCAATAAGAATCATTTTACACAAATATCCCGAAGTATAAAGTAATTGTAAACAGATAACTGGAAAACAGGAGGCACTGTGAATCGATAATCCGGACACACGGGAAATCCTTAACAGATAATTTAGACTATTGATAACATCTCCACAAATCATCCGAAATACTTGATCAGATGCCAGATGGTATTAAAGGCAAATGCCGATGGAAGTAATGATATCTAGGTGAAATGAAACGCTACTATGCAATGCTAAATCATTGTAATCTCCGCATCGTACAGGGCGACGCGGAGATATAACTTGCATTGTAGTCTGTTTTCACTGCTTTTTGTCCATTTTCTTCAATTCTTTGTGTATTTTTTTTAACAAAATATTATATTTGAAGTAACTCTGAGTGGCAATAATTTCCAAACACCATCTTGATACTCATGTTGACAAACTACGTTACTTTTAAATTTTACCAATGCGCAAGGTGGGCATTTTTAACTCCCAAAACATCTCAGAGAGTTCATTTCTTCCAAACAGAATTGGAAATCACATAATTGGACAACATAACATCGGTTGGTGCAAATATTAAAATTGCACCTTGTTTAATTCAGCTCTGTTCTGTAACGTTTTATATGGATTACGTAGCAACTCTGCATCTAGGATCATAATTGATATATCAAGCAGTTTCACTAAAATATCAATTAATGATGTTGCCGTTGTCTGGTCAAAGACAATACCACTACATGTACACCTAACTTGCTGATTCTCACGAGTCTATATCTGGTGTCATCTATATACCATTTATCCAGCTCGTAGTCCGCAGATCACACGGTGTAGAACGCAGTTCGACATTCACAGTATCATATGCCAACTCCAAGTACACTCCACGCAGCGGCTATTCATACATACACTTACTACAGACCAGTATACCCTCTGCTAAAACAAGACCGATTTACCCGCGATTGCCACCAGAGGGCACTATTCCAGACTGTGCAATCAAATAGCTGTATTCGCCATCTCCACTCAAAACCTTAATATTAACACTGATTGGTTCCCGGGAAATTACGTCACGGCTGTAAATTTGGAGAAAGTGGTGAGACAAATGTAATGTGTAGATGTGTCACTAGACCAAAACGTAAATCAACAAATTTGTGGTATTTTGTAGCCATTAATTCCAATCCAGCCCTTTCAACGCAGACTAAGCTTTTGGATTAATAGGAGATATCTTTATTTGTACGTCCTTCAGTCTTGTGAGCGACTACTATATAGCTGTCATTGGCTCCACGACGACTGCATAATTTAGGGTCTACAGCATTATACAGAATAATTATACATACAATGGTACTTCTTTATATCCAACCCTGTCATATACACCTGCGAAGCTTTTAATCAAACCTACCAAACTGCGGTAAAGGGGAAAGCTGGGTAAGTAGAATCATCAAGCATATATTTCACGCGAGTAGTTGAACCTTGATCCCAGGCCTTGGTGAAACATAGTCAGAAACTAATTCTCGTCATATCGTAATGCCCTTTATGTCTATAATAGGTTTAACAAGTTGAATGTCACCGCTTTATTATTCATCAGTTTTGTTAAGGAGACGACAGGGAAATGTTTTTCTTTGGCTAGTTATTCCCTTATCATTTAATTTGAGTAAATTTAATTGACCTGCTCACACGAGCTTGTAGTTGGCGAACCATAAAAATATACAGCTATGTACTTTTGATAAGGTTTATCCAGGGTACCACAGACCCAAAGTTTGATACAGACCGAAACGACGACTATACAACTACTGTTGGTCTGTCTAACTATTTATTGACCGAATTAAAAGGAAATGAAACTGTTTTTTTATATGACGACGCCATTGACACAGCTCAAATCAACAAAGAAACGGAATTGCCGTCGGTGATTGGTTGAAATTTTGCGCAGTGTATAACAGCTATAACAACAGTTATACACTTCGAGTCTATATAACGTGTTACACACTGACCACGTGATACATTTCAGCCACTGCATGAAGATGATGAATTTATCTTTGGTTTTTTAATTCAACTCTATTTCATCCAGAAATGCCGCTAATTATTGAAAAAATTTGGTTTAATATCATTTATTTTAACTTTAAAGAACGGAGGAATTTAAAAACATGGTATTAACAGTTTTGAGTTCTTTCATTCAAGTAAGCTTGTGGATGCTGGATTCATGTTAATCCGAGGTCCTCTCAGTTCACTGTATGAAATAAAGTTATTTCCAGGTCGCGCCATGTTGGCTGATGCTAAATATGTTTTAAATCTACAATAGAATGAGCGTCAATGGGCTCTCTCCTTGTAGGTCCATTAACAACATAGTCAACTTTCATCAAACTGGATTTCCGACAGTACTTTACCAGTCTCATAAAACCGCTCTGGTAAAGTGCTTTTAGAGGTAAGTAGGTAGTATTAATCTATGCCCTATTTCTGACGGAGACTGTCGAGCAGGACGTATGCTTACTGTTTCTGACCAATCCATATTGTCCGTATTTGGAATTATCGATTTCTGGCTCGAATTATTTATGCTGTACTCCCTACATTTGGCAGTTTCCGTAATTCTAATTTCATTAAAGCAGACGACGGTCACGGGCATTAATGATAAACATTTTCCCATTTAATGGATACATTATTGCATCCAAAGCTAACGTGAGATAATACTATTCAGTTCATCCTCTGGTCAATTCCATTGTCTTCTTATACATAATGTATGGATAACATTATGGAACTAGATTGCATCATCCAACTGCATTAATATATGTCTTTGTATAGAGGCGATCTACATGTATATGGTTGTTTGATGATTAAACCTTACTTGGGCTTCTGGCCAAACTACTAATTAAATGGTGCTCTTAAACCTCACTATTCTTTATTCCCTTTAAATTAGACACACACCAGAACGCTTTAAGACTCGAGGCCTAAACTTGAGGACTAATTGTAGGCTGCTTAAGTTAAATATGGTAGTTGTACGCCTATGACTAGATGTGAATACATGCTTATGAAAAATAAATTTCGTTGGGATATTCATACATACAGTTGTTGTGTAATTACTAACAGATAACTCACAGGGCTAGCTGTCATAGAGCTGCTACTGCACATAACCAGCTTCTCTGTGAATCAAAACAGTGTAGTTAAAATGAGGCTCTCCGTCAACGGTGTAGTATTAGTAAAATGCTGTAGAAGTGATTAATCAAAGGTCACACGGCTAAGTCTATGTTCAAATCATATGAAATCAAATTCAAAACAGTTCCCATTTTAGTATCCATACATCTTAAGTGAACTTAGTGCATATTTATCTGACAGAAATACACTCATGTTATTGGAAGTTAAGGGTTTCTCGACTTTTATCTAACAACCATCATATGTTTTTAAATTTGTTGATCCATTATTTAATTATGTGGAAACTTCCTTTATCACAAAATTATTTTGTTAGTGTTCTTCATACCTAGTGTTCCGGTTGAAAATTCCTAGTCGATCCCGATTTCCTCTAGGAAGCGAACGTATCTTCCGAATTCTAATGCCAGTGTCTAATGCTCGACCTATTAGAAAAAGGAGAAGTTTGAAATAAGCACCTTATAAATTTTTAGCCGTACATAACATCGTGGTAAGATTTCAGTATATTTAATTTTCGATTGCCAGACTGATACAAATATACGATGATGCGTGATGATGAGGGACTGATTACTGTTGAATTAAACAGCATTTCGAGTTCAGGTTTGGCCTCTCATGATTACTGTCACTATACAAATCATATTCCGCTTTCTGGTTGTTTTTGATGTATTGTGGGACCTTCACAGGATTTCACTAAAACCTGAAGCGCAAATATTACTACAAGATACTGGTTCAGAAAATCATTTGGTACAATATACGTGCGTTGCGATACAGAACGTATGGCTGGCAATGAGCGAATAGCGTGTGTGCTGTGATTGAGTTACGTATCTCTGAAGAATAGACCTATTTCAGTTTGATCACAACCTTAGTGGGTTCCAGGCCAAGCCAATCACGTATGATTAAATGCTACCCATAAACCATATTGCCTTCTAGTCCATGTAAATTGATTGCATATTGCTGAGATTAGAGACCTCTTCAAAACCCAACACCAAACAAATTGTACATAGTTCAGTTGAATAGTCTGTGTTAGAGTCTTTGATACTGAACACTAGAAAACTGATTTAACGCGTAAAAACAATATCGTTGACAGAATATCATAGATGTTTAATAATACCAATATTTCGTGAAATTTTGCAGAATATACTATTGATGCCAGAAAGCCAGTTCAATTCACCATTTATTATTACTCCTGAAAGTTTTAACTCGTTGACTTGTTGTTTTACTAAGTTGTTGAATTTTAGAGTAGGAAGAATTACATTTGTACACTTAAAATGAGGGATGGTGATGCCTTCGTCATGGCTATATTTTATGATAGCCTGTCTTTTATCAATGTTTTATCAGTACTTTCTCTGAGAAGAACTGGCACCAACTTTCTGTTCCAGAAACCTTTGTCACTGCAGTGTCTGTAATTATTTCCTGTAACCGCGGTGACTGATACTTCTGCCACACCCTTATGTCAGTGAGCATCCCCAATCACATGAGTGATATAGGGTAACTGATGGCGGACCTCCATGCGCAAGGCCTTGACCTCTTGCCTGATCAATACGGGGATAATTATGCAGTTCACTTGCTTAACCAATACTGCCTCGAATTACATCTCTCGATATTTAATATATAGTCATCCATGTATAAACCTGAACACCTGCTTCTTCTGATTTATCAGCTCTTTCTAAGAATTTGAATGACCTGCGGAAATGACTGGATACCAATTCATAATTTAGACTGAACCAATCTTTCGTATAAGCCTTTTAATTGTGCTAACAAATTGAATGGGCGATATATGTATTATCTCACTGTACAAGGCAAAGGCCACCAGCTTAATCACAAGAAAAGGAATATCATGTTGTGCAGGTTCTGGTGTCTATAACCGAGTACACAAACAATCATCATTCGTACATGTAGGTAGAATGGGTCGATGTACAGATCACGGTCAATGTGGACTGTTCTAAAATGTTGGGATTCCTCTGTTATAAGAGGGACAACATTTGTCAGCCTGGAGCACTTAAATTTGACATATAGCACAGGATCAATAACGCTGCCTCATTCTCAAGATTATTTAATCCTTATTATATCGAGATTATAATCTTATAATTATTCCTTATTATATAATTATGATTATATTATCACCAAGACATTCATAATTTATTTATTGTATTCTTCTCATATTTAAAATGACGATTGGTTTCTGTATTCAGTGTAAAAGCCACATGAAATAATCTGTAACGACAAAACGAGGAGTGACCAAAAACAAAATAATTCGAATACGAAACTATTATTTTTGACTAGCTGCAACATAATGTATTCCTAAAAGTTTATTTACGTCTTTAAATTCAAGTAATGGGCAGTAAATAACAACTTTCTAGCTCAGTTCATTGAGCCCACTTCACTGTAGTTTGTATAGGTTCGAATTGCCCGATCGACCGAGGATACATAAGGGAAGTTCCCAGGTAACTACAGAGATCGAAGGGTGTTTTCTGTGAATTAGCCGTCCTCGGTTTCCACCGTCCAGCGGCAACGCAGAATCGAAGGTGAAATACCCTTGAGTACGACATTAAGCATCACTTAGATAACTAAAGAAACAAAAGTCATTGTCGATTAGTTGATGTTAATTTGGAAGAGACACAGCTATTCAACAGGGAAACGTGAACAAAGTGGTTTGTTAATGTGGCTCGATAATCTAGTATGTTGTATTTCGGAAACACTTTCACAGAGAAGAACAGTGTATTTTCTGCTCAACTCGACTCGGATATTAACGGCAGGTGCCTGCAAATATTCGTCATCTGGACACCAATACTAAATAAGACCTGGTGTCTAACCGTACGCGTATGCCAAGCAACACTGAGTAACACACACTTCGAAATAAAATCAACTTCGTGGAATTGCTATTCCGATTTCACTTTATCACATAATTTGGCTTTTGCGAGTGTAGTAAAACGAGTGACATAAGTGACATAATGGAGGGGATATTTTTATTGGCAACCTACATATTTTTTTATTCGGCATAAGCCAATCAAAATTTACTATCGCGGTACTACTTCACTGGATGAGAAAACTGACTGACCTACATTCTAATGGAGACAAGGTTACTATAGACGGACAGGAAGTAGAAATAATAACTGCTAGACCTGATCATTAAAATTTCTTAGTTAACTTTGAAGGAACTGACTATATTGCCAGACTCAATGGCGAAATATAACATAAACCTATTTGTGTGTATTGCAACGATAATTATTGTTACACCAGATAATCATATCCTGATATTTCTGCTGTCAACAATTATTCGAAATAGTATAAACTCCCGCACTGTCATATATACTTTAAAACTAAAACAATTATTTGTTACTGTATCATCGGATCACGAAGAAGAACTATACAGTAGATGTGTAACAGTTGTTGACGTCGATGTGACTTCAACTATTTAAGCACAAGAAAACAAAAACACGTCTAAAAACAACAGTATGATGTAAAACTTTTGAAACAATTTTTAATCAGCTGTTAATTGACGAAAAATGACAGATTTTCGAGATTCCTCAAAGTCACCTCTGTTCATTATTATCAAAGTTTTGCTTAAGTGCCAGGAAGCCAGACGGAAGCAACTATGAGCAGTCTTCCTTGAAGGCATTTTTGTCAAGCTACGAAATACACCTAAAAACAAATAATTTTTTATACTCATTAATAACTGGAGTAGAGTTGTACAAGCTGAAAAAGATTAAAATCAAAACAATACTTATTGAAAAGGATAGGTAGAGGGGAACTTGCCATGTACAGCCAACCCTATGTTTGACGAAGAAATTGAAAAGTTATGATAGAGTTACAATCTGTACATCATAGCCCTCGTTCCATTATAAACACAGTAAGTTATGCACAGACAGTAATGGACGGGAATACTTAAAATTTAACGAAAGACAGACGTAAACGAGAACCGGTGAGAATGTTGGAGCATCGTTGTTTACAAAGGCTACAGGGAGCTATGGACCTGCTGGTTATACCAATGACTGTTATCCATTCTACATTGTTGTACACACAGACGAAGAGTTATCCAAACCCTGTCAGTAGTGGTTTAGAAAGAAACCTATCAACAAACACCTTTTCAACTCTCACGAAGAAAGTGGCAGCCTGGGCGAATTTGTCCAGAGAAAATGGCTTACTAATCACAGTGCCAGGAAACATTTGGTTAAACAACTGAACGATAATTACATTCCGCCAGACCAAATCATGCAGATATCTTACCAAAACAATATCCAATCAGTAAACACGTACAGCAGCATTTCTCCAAACCAGCACCGTGAAATATCAAATATATTAAATCATCCTTCGTCTACACCAGTGGTCAAAACAATAAATAATACTATATCCAACATGTTAAAACCAGTTTATGTCATCTTAGCAGGCATCTTTCTATTCTCTACTTTTTAAAAGCCCTATGGTTACTAAACCTGCGCGCTTGTCCGGTGTCACAACTTTGTTTGTAGGCAATATATCCGACGGCAAATTCGTCATCAATGTTTATCCGATTCGTGAAGAAAATCAGAATTTAGCACCACTTTTCAGACGTCATGGGATCAATGTAGATTCGTCGGATGATTCGCAATAGGATGCTGTAAACAAAGTAGACTCTTAACGTAAAGTACGCAAGTTTTTCTCATTCCGCTAAGCTACCAGCTTTTACATACTACCTGTGTTATTTTAAAATGTAGACGGCTAAAATCTATTTGATTGCACCGTCTATAGTAAATGAGGTCATCGTCGATAAAAAGATATTATGGTTTTGTTACAATTTTTACATTTTTAGGTAGCCACGGAGTAATTACATCACTAATTTAATAAATGTGATATCCTGGATCACTCTTGTAATATCCTGTATATATCACTTATTACATTAAAACATACGTGGACTTAATGCCAAACTAAAAGGCAAAGCGCCCACTTAAAACACATCAAAGTATTGATTTGGGTGAATGGAGATTTGACAACTGCAGTATATGGCCTCTAAGTCAAGTCATTTGATGAAAGAGATTTCACGAGATTCCTGCCAGTTCCGGTTATAAGTTTCTTTTTTTATTTGATTATACCATCAGGTGGTAAGTTAAAAAGCTGACCATTGTCCTGTCGGGTCCTATAACTGAACTAAAAGTATAGGACAACCCATTATGAAAGATCACTTATCAAAACAAAGCACCATAGTTTTGACGATGTACGTGGAAGTAAAACAGAAGCGAACGAGACTTTCAGAGCATATTACCGAGGTCAGTGCTTATCCGAGTATTTTTACCGTTCAATGTGTGGATTATGTGTCCATAAGCCTTAAAGCGGCCTGTAATCTCACTAAAGTGTTTGTTCCTGAAATTACTAACGAGTTTGATCAATTCAACGTAACATTCGTATTTCACATGAGGTCCTATGTTAAATAGTCATTTGGGCTCAATGACTAAATGCTTGATTAATTTGAGCAGTTATATACAATCTGGGGGGAGCTAAGGAATAAAACGTTAACATTACAGATTCTGGAAAATTATTGATGTTTTTTGCTCAATTAACCATCTATTACCCAGAGAGCAACTGTGTCAATAATGATTTTAAATGCCTGACGAATAATGAGTCAAAGGTCACCTGGTTTTGTGGCATCCTATCACCAATATCAGCGTATTGTATTTACAACATATCCTGAGTTAGATACAGAAATGTACTACTTTCGGGATGTTAGGTAAGACATCATAGATGACGTTGGACATTATTTCACCAATAACGGACACATGCAGGACAGTTAGTTTTATATCAGTAGTACCTAATTATTTTCCCCCTTTTGATTTATACAGTTATCACATAGGTCAACGAAATATCCGTGACGGAAATACATTTTTCCAAATCTGTAACGTCAATATCAAAGTCATGTCTGACCTAAATAATTGAGCAATCTGCCCTAAACGAGGGCAGCAACAACAAATCACAAAATGATTAGTCATGAAGTACGATTATATTTTTTGACAAATGCAAACAATTAATTCATCTGCAATTAATTTGCACAAGGGACATTTACAGCAAGGTAATCCTTCTTCGTCATTAACTGAACCATTCTCTGCTGCCCAAGGTATGTGAGTCCAGCATTAAGTCTAGTACATGCTTTAGCCCTGCCCTGGTTAACAGTTATCCTGTATCATTAATAAAATCCTTGGTTGGATGAGTGTACTTTGGCGGATGTTCGATTTTTCAGCATCGGAATAGAACTTGTCAGTAACCTTTGTGAAAGCCATACAGATACCTGTCACGTGAAAATAATCCTTACCCGAGGATAAGGACATAAAACCAGTTAGGCGGGTAAAAATCGTTGAGCGAAGGAATAGTGTCTTAAATGGAGTAATGTTTAACGAAATGACAGATTTTGTGGTGACCGTAAAAGTAGATAACCAGAGGGCGTTGAAGGGCTGAAATTGACACGAAATTAACAAATCTTATAGCGTAGCAGGTATGCGCAAGATAAGAAACGTCAGTG
>JAVFBZ010022489.1:0-11462 GCA_032466195.1 Katharina tunicata
CCCTAGGCTCACTTGAGTTGAATCCCAAGTACCGCAAGGTCATTTTTCACCTTTTCATGACTTTTGTGGTTCGATCCCCCCTGTGGACCTTAGGTATATAATTGAAGTTTTCCGGTTTGCGGGGTAGTATTTAAGAGGTTTCTTCCCGGTTTTCCACCGTACACCGGCAACGCAAATTAATATTAAGTCCTCATATAGGTGAAATACTCATGAGTACGACGTTAAACACCAATCTAACGACTTTTGCGCATTCAGCATTTGTGGTTTTCTTAGATTGGCTTGAACTTTTTTTACAGGCATCTTGAATCACAATCTGAAATTTTGTGTAATACATGCACATATCAAAATTTAGAAATTATCAAATATTAGTCTTTGTACCTGCACAAGTTTATACATTTAACTTTCTTATTTGTTTTATTCTTTAACATCATGCTTAAGTGTATTTCACTCATAAAACCATATAAACACAAATTTAACATTGCTAAAAACCAAATTACTGAGATGACTAGCTGTTAACGTGACAAATTGTTTTTAGAATGACAAAAACAAATATAAAAGGTGCAACAAATTTGACCCGGAATAATTTGTTTGTTTGTTTGTTTGTTTGGTGTACTCAAGACTTTCACCTACATGTATATGACGACTTATTATTTATTTTTAATTTGCGTTGCCGGTGTATGGTGGAAAACCGATAAGGAGCCTTGTAAAAACCACCACGCGAACTCCGCAGCCACTGGAAAACTTCCATTATATACATAAGGTCCACAGGGGGGGGGACCCAGAATAATGCCACCACTGTAAAATATTCTGACAATTCATTAGCAAAAAGTGAAAAACTAGGTTGAAACAAACAGTAATAGTGTTTTAGCTTTGAACAATCTAAAATTGTTTAACAGACAGAATAAGTTATGGTATTGTAGAACTTAATCTACGTGTATATATTTTCAGTATTCTTCAATAGACAAGAAAATATTGTAACTTGTTCCAAACTTGATATTTTCATCTGATAAATAATAATTTCAAGCTCTGTATACATTGCAATTAACATTTGTCTTTACCGTTTTGTGCTCTGTTTTTACTGTTATAACGGGAAAGACAAACATCAGTAACGGTAAAGACATAACCTTTGATCTAATTCCATCTCAATGACATGAGACATTCTCAAAGACTTAAAGTTTAGAAATGAATTTGATGCAGCTATCATGGAATACAATGTTGGACATTTATTGCATTTTGTTCACCAACTTTTCATGACTACGGTAAAGACATAGAAATTTTGCGACATTTTTATATAATATCACTTTGCCCTGTTTCTTTTTTTTTGTATGCTGCAAAAGTTATGATGTAATCAAGATGACTGTCAAACATCCTGGTACTTTGTTTTTGTGAACAAAGAGCAGATTTGTCTGCTTCTTAACGGTAGAGACAAGTCATTGCCCAAAAGTAAGACACTTCAAAAAGTTTTCATAGAGAAAATATTTCTAAGATCCATCTCAAAATAACTGTATCAATCAGGTAGTAAAATGTTACATTGTGCATATCTACCATCAATAAATACAAAACACAATATCTTTCACGAGTTTTGGCATTTTGAAAATGCAGTACCCTAAACTGGACATGCAACGGAGTGGACATTTTGGCCGTTGAAAGTAATTTTTACAGCACAGGGGTTATATTTCCATATTTTTTATAACTGCCTATTGTCATTTTAGGGGTTGAAATTATCATTATGCAAAACAAACCTGCATGCAATGTTTATTGTAGGCTAAAATAGCAAAGACATGTCTTTACTGTTATTGCCCCAATTATGTGAAAATGACCCGTATGTACATTTATTCCTTGTCATAGTTATCACTCTAGCGACTTAACCACAGGTGTGAACTTCACATACATGTCTATTATGATGAAGGTCATAATAGTATAATCAACAAACTGGATATATATACAGGCATCTTGTCTTAACTGAGAGGGTTGATTGGTAAATGTATGTTAACTGTTTAAAAAGAACTTGTGTAAACTTGCACACATGTATTGCCTAAACCGACCATAGAACTGTTTGTGATACCTTGTCAATGCACTCTTGCTGGAGGGTCTCTTGGCCTTTATAAGACTTAATCAGAGTCACCAATGCTTTCTGTTGTGACTTTACTGTGAGTTTCCTTCTCTGAACATCTAACTTATCCAACACATACTGAAGAGTAAGGTCTGAAAAAGTATAAACCATATATAAATATATTAAGAAATGTAGAGAAAGAAATATTTTGCATGCCTCTACTGGGAATCAAACTCAGGGCTAGCAGGTCCTACTCTCTTCTGGCTGAGCTATGGAGGCCGAAGGCAATATGGCAACGAATTTCAAACCCAGGACACTGGCTAGCAGGGCCTACACTCTACTGGCTGAGCTACGGATGCCGACGGCAAAATGACAACAAATTTAAAACCCAGGACTCTGGCTAGCAGGTCCTATGCTCTTCTGGCTGAGCTATGGAGGCCGCAGCAAAATGGAAACGAATTTCAAACCCAGGAATCTGGCTAGCAGGTCCTACGCTCTTCTGGCTGAGCTATGGAGACTGACAGCAAAATGACAACGAATTTTAAACCCAGGACTCTGGCTAGCAGGGCCTACACTCTTCTGGCTGAGCTACAGAGGCCGATGGCAAAATGGCAACGAATTTTAAACCCAGGACTCTGGCTAGCAGGGCCTACACTCTTCTGGCTGAGCTACAGAGGCCGATGGGAAAATGGCAACGAATTTTCATCCAAGGAAAGGTTATAAATCTTTCTTTAGTAAAGCACCGACACAAGAAGACTAAAGAAGTGTTTTTTTTTAATATAGATATAGCCCAAAAATGTATTAATTGTTTGGGTTAGACTAATAATGTAATTCCAGCATATATATTTATAAATGGAAAGAAAACGTTGCATGCCTCCACCAGGCTTGGAACCGGGGGACAAAGGCTAACAGCAAAATGACCACAAATGTTCATCCAGGTAATGGCTGTATACATGTACATACAAATATCAGTCAGAGATAGAAATCAAACAATTTTAATGAGGCAGTTTATGACCATGAAATCTATTTCATATATTCTGTTCAGCTCATATGATGCACTGAGAATTCAGTTAACATGAACCAGGTCATCTCCAAAAAAGAAAGTCATGCTGGCATAGGTAATATATTTGGATTTTATAAAGCCATCATCAGTTAAAGATACATGTATATGGTACAGATATATATATAAATGTACACCAATATGACCTCCTTGTTCAGTTGTTTTGAGTCTTTTTATACCATATTCAACAAAAACAGGTACAGTAGTTCCTATGTTGAACTGCTAGTTATTTTCCTAATGATAATGATAAGAAAATTTTGCCAACTCTGTACATGTATTTATTACTACCAAAGCAACATGAATCATATACACATTGTTTTGTTTTGCTTGATTGGGGTTTAACCCTGTACAAAAGATCACTAATATGAAATGTATGGCTGTATGACAGCACAATCGGCAAAGGAAAACAAGCTTCACAACAGTCAACACAAAATACTACAGGACATTTACAAGACGAAAAGCAGAGCAACACATGGGCTTCTTGCTACCAGAGCTCCGAGATCACCAGTGCATACGGCACTCTAGCCAACCACCAGCTTTTTAGCTTTGAACATGTTGAACCAAGTTGAAAAAACAATGTTTCTTTATAATACCATCTTCCTCCTCTTCTTCAGATGATGACGATGAACTTGTGGCAGAGTCTATTTTCAGAATCTCTTTCAAAGTTTCTTCTCTGCGCAGAGATTGTGTGTTGTGCCAATCCCTCTTGAAACATTCACAACGAGTGCTTATTACGGGCAAGTAACTCTTTTTCTGATACTGATCCAGTTTACATAGAATTTCATTTGTATCGATTCTGTCAGGGTCATCTCTAAAAAAAGAAGTTCTTCTATATTAAAAATTGTTGATTTAAGCCACAATATGGTTATTTTAACCTGAGTAAGAACATTTCATAATAACTTAAGCACGCAAAGAAATGCTTACCATAAGTTGCCAGACAATTTCCAAGTTTGTTGAGTCTTGATAATTTATTACAAGACCATCTCAATATTTACCAGAAAGGCTCTGCCAATAGATGTAAATTCTGATCCCTGCATGCATGGGATTGGAAGGCCATTGAATTTACATTATAAATCTACGTACTGCTGTATATAAGAGTTTGGGAATAGGAAATAGGGCATCGATTAAAACTTTCATGCATTGCACTCAGACTCTGTTTTTCAGTTGTTCTTAATATCTTATTCAAATCTCAGTAACCAGGTAACACGTAGGCCTACATTTGATTGAGGAAGGAAAGATTCTTATGTCAGACACATTTCAACATTGGAAATAAATGAGAATAAGAAATTACTTTTGCTTTATTTTCTGTCCCACAAAATTTAAATTTTAGTTATTTTCTGATCTTTTAAAACTAAAACCTGAGATGGCCATATAGGAACTTTAATCGCATTGTAAAATGAAAATTCTAACCATCTGCCAACTATACGTCCCCTTTGCAAATATATTTAAAAACATACATGTAGATAGTGGAAAGGTGGTACTGTGTTAGCTTAGGTATGTCAAACCACTGTTACATATTATGACCTACTTTTTTTTGTTTTATCGGGTATCATAAGAATGGTATTTGTTTAAAAACTCTGTTTCCGTGGTAGATTGCATAATTAACATTTCTGACATCATTTTGGTACATGTACATGTACCTCATCAAACACACGACCCTTGCGGCATCTTGGGTTTAGACTTCAAAATGACGTCAGAGGTGTAAATAACACAATCTACCATCTCTACGTTGTTGTTTAACCACTAATTTACAGCGTATCCAATCATTGGGTGATATTTGTCATGTTGGTTTAGATAATCGAGAACATTTCATGATTATCTTTTGCTCAGTGTTTCTCTTATACTATCAGTCATATTTAAGCTGTGTGTCTGCTATCCTATAGTTGTACATTTGATTGGTGCTTTGTACTACAATCTACATGAACTTAAGGTTATTTTACTTTTTAAAAACAACAAATCAACACTCTAATGGCATTTACGGAGCTCTGAAACAACCAGGTAACAGTAATACTGTGCTGACCACCTGGTGTGATCCATCAGAAATGTTTGTGGAGAATATAAACATTTTTTTCACCACCAGAAATTTCCAAAATTCAAGGGGTAAAAAAAAAAATGGTGGAGGCAATCAGACTAAATTTTTGTGTAACTTCAACTTTTCTTTTCAATTGTCTTTCATCTTTACCTGAATTGTCTGTTGCTACTTTCAACAGTGATGACATTTCCAAATATATCTTTCTTGTCCCCTGAAATCCTCAAATCCTGTTGTGACTGGCCTGGAAACCAACTTCTGTTAAACATCTTCCCGTGATGTGAGCTTAACCCACCTCAACTGACCAAATCATCTGCATGATTAAGAATAATAAAGCAACAGTATTAAGTATTTTTAATACTTTTGTAACATGCTCATACATGTAAGAAAAGCAAACATTATAAGAAACATTGTCATATTTATTTATTTATTTATTTATTTATTTATTTATTGATTTATTGATTTGATTGGTGTTTAACGTCGTACTGAAAAGTATTTTACCTATATGACGACTTTTTGTTATCATGAGGCCACCACCTCCCCTTTTTTGACAAAACAAGGAAGTCTGAAAGTTGTCGTTATAGGGTGGACGAAAAGGCCCTCAGTCAAACAGAGATTAGATTTAATATTTTGGAATGATGATTGTTGGTTGATGATCATAAGCTGGGACATATACATGATTACATGTAGTATACTATGTCCCAGTCATAACACTATAACAGACTAATTGTGGGAGGTAAGTCTTCAAAATTACATTTTTGTTTTATTGTCTTGCTTTTTGATAGCTCAACAATTGACAGGACAAATCCATTCCGCAGATAGAACGGATAACATGTCAAAAATTATTAAATATCATAGGAGAGTTACTTCTGGCACTTGTCAGCTGCAACTGATCGGAACTAGTTCTTACAAGTTTGTAACTGTGACATTAGCTAGACTAAAGATGTTGATAACACGCTGAGACTGGCGCGTTATAGCGAGGCTACGGTTTAGTTGTTGTTGTTGTTTAAATTATTTATATAAGTACATACTGCATGGTATATTGATATCATCTGTCAATCTTATCTACCTTTCCCATTTTGATCCGACATGACACTTGTAACATTAAATTTCACAACACTTTAAAACTTAAAGAAAACAAGTAGCGACTGTTCTTGATGTTACAGGACGCAAAGTCCCAAAATGTCCCATTTCTTAAACTTCGCCACATTCAAAAGAATGTTTACGTCAAATGTCAACATGCGCGAACCAGCCAAGGAGAAATCATTATCTTATAAAGCTATATAATTGGTTTTAATATTTTTTTGCTATGCCAGACACTTGTATAATCGTTAAGCCGTTTTTCATATTCTTACTTATGTTTTTCTTAAAAATTATACAGAGAACAATTCAATGTGTGGCATTAATGTTTGTCCTAAAAACAATATTACGAACTTCTCCAAATAACAAGAAAAAAAAAAAAAAAAAAGTAATGGCGGCTAAGGAAAGACCAGGCTTTGCTGACACCGGTAAAATGTCGACTTTTGTGTTGATTATGCGATTAATTTGATAGTTTTACTTTTGTGCATTCAACTAATCCTTTTCCATGCTGTCTGACATACGTTTGTTATTTTTTAACTGCTTAATGCAGATGTAAATAGCTGTTTACCAATGCACAAAGTTGTAACTTGAACTGTTGAATTAAAGAGACGCCGGTTGTCGTGGCCAATGGTTAAATACATTTAACTTGGGAGTTGGTTTGTTTTACAGACCCTTTGTTAATAACCCTGATAACCTCATTGTCTTATACCTGGTTCTAACTGAGAAAAATCACTGGGACCACGATTTTTTCATTTACATCGTTTTGATTTATAGTAAACTGTAACAGCTGGTGTGTGGGTATTGCATTAGTCCCGTTACGGGACCCTTGTTATGTTATAGCATTACAAGGGTCCTGTTACGGGGCTAGTATTGCATAAACAGCTGGTGGAGGTATAAACATATTAGAACAAGGCACAACTCTGCTATCGAGGAAGGCTGGCCCAGCATAGGCGCTCGTAGTGCCAGAAGTAACTCTCCTATGATATTTAATAATTTTTTACATTTTATAAGATGGAGAGTCACAGTGAAACACTCTTAGGTAAATGGGGCCACTACAAACGGGATTCTGTTTATTTACTTAATGCAAGTAAATAAACAACTAACGTCTGTCGAGATTTATGCCCAAAAACGGCAGTCATCTCGTGTAATAAGGTGTAAAATTCCAACAAAATTTGCCCAAATGGAAGGAGATATTTCAAAAGACTCCATTTTTACCCATAACCATCGAATAAGTCAAAGGACAATTTATAATTTATGCCCGTCACTGATTGAATCTCCGCCTTGACAAGTCACGTTGTGCTGTCCACAAATGCAAACATACCGAAACTTAAAGTTATTTTTAGACTCCCTGATACTGAGTGTGGCTGTCATAGTGAAGAAACGCCTATTCGGTTCAGTGGGATTATCCCATTTTTATCACATCGCGTTACTAACAGGATTTGACAAGAATTACAACACAACAAGGTTTGTAGAGGCGACCTTTATCTAAGACTGTTTCACTGTCACTCTCCGTCCTATAAAATGTAAAAAATTATTTAATATCATAGGAGAGTTACTTCTGGCACTAATGCGCCTGCTGTGCTATTCAAAGTTGAAAGGGGTTCAAGTATGACCGACCATCTATTCTTTTATGATCGATGTTGGATTCCGCCAGCTTATGCCGTAGACAATGCCAAGTAAACAGTTGCTTAGCATTACCAGGTCCTGCTTCGAAAAATTGCGAATAGCTTTGGTTGAATCAATCCTCAAAAAATATGAAAGAATGACTAAAAAATGCTGCTAATCTATACCATGGTGCACTCTCAAATTCTTAACTTCAGCCTTCCTTTGACATTCAAACGAGATGTAAGTCACTTTTTATCCTCGTCAGCCGACAGTTTAACTTTAGCGATAATTTTGTAGTTTTAGTTTAATCCACTCCACCACAATACTCCGAGACATTTGAATCGCGGTAAACATTGCAGAGTTAAAGTTGAACTGTTGGCTGGCTGGTGAGGTTTAATTATGTTTGAATGGCGACGGAAGGCTTGACTTAACTATTTGGGACTGTAAGCTTATAGTAAATACAGTAGCATTTTTTGCACAATTTGTTAGGGTGCTCGAACTTGCTCCATTGCTATTCCCAATTTTTCAAGGCAGGACCTGGCTGTGTACCTGGCCCTGTTTACTGGGCTAGCCATCAAGCCCATCAGCACAGCTATATGTACATGTATATACATGTATGGTCTTGTCAGTTTCACCAGAAGTGGGATTATTATTAGTCTAAGTGGCTCAGGCCTTTGTTTTTTTCTGAAATTTTGATAATTCTTCTGACATGGCAAAAAACGAAGATCCACACATTTACATGTATTAGGTGTTATGTCAACTCCAGCGCATACTAATGAGAATTGTACAAACATCTAACATAAACATTTCTGTAACGAACACATAACAGGTCTGGGTGAATAACATTGACTACAAAAATGCTCCCTTACCTTTTCACTTTTATTTAAAGCACAAAGGACAACAATAATCCAAGACTGTCCTGAAATCTACATGTTATTATACATTGACATAAGACTCACAACTTTCTCGGGTTGATGGCCGCTGACCTATATTGTGCATACACCAGTGACATTTTAAAGCAATTAGACTAGTGCATAGTTTTCAAAGCAAGGAATGTCCGCCTTCTGTAACCAAAAAAAGAAAGAAGAATTTAGAAATATGATGAAAAGACTTTAGGTGGTGGGAAATATTTTTTTTACCAATGTTAACAGATAAGAAAGCATTCTAGTTGCCAATTTTGTTTGTTGCATCACTTATTTGAACGTATTTAGAGATCTATAAGGTGCTTGTTACAAAATGTACAAAAAATCCAATTTGGTAGAACTCAGACGTTAGTTATCGTCTTAGCTCCTCTGAATAAATTGTTTTATCTTATATATATATGCGCATTCATTTTAATAAAAGTAAACCTTAAATAAATGTTTAATTAATCTTACAGTTAAAAAATATTAACAAAATTTAAGTCTTTGAGAACAATTAATAGTAAAAATGAAGTGTCTTCTTCAGCAATTTATTTCATTTGAGTCGTTTTCGCCAAGTTTACATTTAAATGAACATTGTAACTTTTGTTTTACATGTAGATGGGAATTTTGACAAAAGTGCAAAATTCTAGCTCTTTATGCACATAGTCAATTGGTCATAACAGCTTAGCAACCAAAAACATTCATGACATTGGCTAAAGATGGCTGTCAACCAGGCATTTAAGCAATAAGCATGCACATGTAGTCTGATGCTAACTGTGCATTCTTTCAATATTTATGAGTGTCTTAAATGACAATGACAGCTGATGTATCGTAAATCACTCTTTTACAAATGTCGGTAAGACTGCAATGATGGAGCAATGTGACTACATTACATCAATACTCCTACTATTTCTCAGCAAAGTAACCTATGCATGGTTTTGATTGGGTACAGATCAGATTAACACATATAAATACAATTTTAACAGCAGTTTTATTTTATTTTGATCACTAAGCTCAGTAAATGCAAAAATTTTCAAATTTCCCAGTGTTTCAAATTGACCAGGCTCAGACCAACAAAGAGGGCAATATGGAAGACCTGGAGACGAATCTCACATTCGGGCAGAAAAAAGAAAATCGGGTGGAGATTCTATTGATGGAGAGCCCATGGAGAAGAAAGTTTCCATGCAGATGAAGCCAAAGTCTGTTACGAAAGGAATTTCAATATCTATGGGGAATCCTGAGAAACCACCAACTATAAATCATTCCAATCCTGTGAAGTTATCTATGAGCCCAATACCGGTGAGACATATACATTTAATCATCTTAAACCTGTTAAATAAAAGTACGCTCTCTGAGCTAAGGGGCTTCTAAAAGCCGATTTGCCGTGGTGTCCTTGTTATTTTCCTGTATATTATATATATCCCTTCTGTCATGTCTGTATCAGATAACCCTTAACTGCCCTCATTTTCATTTGGTAGACTAATGGGTTTATTCCTACAACTCTAAACGATACATTTTTCAGGTTGTGCTTATTTTAACCCATACCTAATAACTATGTGTGTTACATATTCGCCACATATTTATCTTCACAATTTACATGTTACATGTATTGCCTTTTCTCGAGATGTGCCTATAGGTTATCCAGAACAACTCGAGATTCAGGTTTAACTAGAAACTTGTCTCTGAGAATTGATCTAGAACATGAGATAATTTATCGACTTTAATGATTACTCTTGACAAATTATATATATATATATATATCCTGTCTTGTGGTGTCATGTGTGTTGTTAAGGGTGGAAAGTTGTTGTAAGAGTGAAATAACCTTAAATGCAGCTTAAAACCCAATCAAACAAACTAAATCAAATACTGTCATGACTGTTGCTTGGGGATTTAGGAGCTGTCTGCTGAGCAACTTCCTGAAAATCACCCTTGTGTCAGTGTGACAAACATCCATCCTGCCATCAAATATTTAGTGCTTTTAACATCTCTTATCTAGGACAAACCAATTATATTATTCAACGAACATGTTGAATACATGTAGCTATAAATTTACATTTACCAATGGGCTAATACTATCTATAGATGTGGACTTTTTAAACAACTTTAGATGCCATTTCTTTATGGATGATAAACTTGAGTACTGTCATAAACACCCATCAATCAACTTTTATGCTGGACATTAAATGCACTAGATCATTACAGTGTGCTTTTACTTCCACTTCAACTTTTTTGCTATCATAATACTTTGTTAGTTGATAGGGGTGTAACCAGTGAGGTAACAAAACACTGAACCATCTATTTACATGTATTGCAATAGTTGCTGCTGCAGTTGTCATTAATGAATAGTGTCGCTGGTTATGTAATAGTCTACTGCAAGAGTTATCCAATATCGTATACCACCTATCGGTAGTTAATAGTTGGCATGCTTCCCACAAAAGCATACACGTACAATGTATATGTGGTATCACTTCCCACATTAAAAATTTGATCAACAAAAAAACGCTCTACATATTATACTATGCCCTAATATATCATTTTCTTACTTATTATAATGTCATATGGGGTAACACATACCAGACTCATCTTCTTCCACTCATACGACTTCAAAAGCGTGCTTTACGAATAATCACTTCATCTTATAAATATGATCCATATGCACCACTCTTTTTCGAAAATAAATGACTACCTCTTTCATCTATAAATATTTATCAGACGTTACAGTTAACTCATAAA
>JAVFBZ010022511.1:0-11461 GCA_032466195.1 Katharina tunicata
GACTACGATAAATGCATATCTGCTCTGTTTGAAGATCCCACGAAATTTAAGAATATATACACCGACCCAACTTTGACCCAACTTAGCTCTCTTCAATCATATATATGCCCTCTAAAAAAATGGCATAAAATCACTAATGAGGAATACCACCAGAAGAGACCTCAATCAGCCCACCTTTGACGTCCCTATGCTCTACCAAAGACCCACAAACTTTTCGTTTCCCTACCCAAATTCCGTCCCATAGTAGATTCCATCGTAACAGCATATTACAACGTTGGAAAATTCTATCAAACTTATTGAAACCGTGTTAGGAGACAACGAATTCCGCCTACATGATTCATTTGATGCAGCCAACAGAATAAAAGACCTACCACCTGAACTATTCCAGTAAGGTTTTCGCTTTGTGTCCTTTGACTTTGAATCCCTCTTTACTTATATTTCATTACACAAAACAGTTAATCTTATTCTTGTCCAGATATACAAAGATAATGTTATACCCACCCACCTTATGAAACGGACACTGAAAAACTTATTCCGGATGCATGCACTAAAATTCCATTCTTCGGATGGAACCAACTGTATCACAGCCGGATGGAGTATCCAACGTTAGCTGACAATATCATAACAGAAATGGAAAGTAAAGTTATTAAACCACTTATAGCCTCAGGAATAATACAATTTTATGTGCGATGTGTGGATGACACCCTTGTGCTAGCTAAACCCTCCTACTTTCAATGGTTTAAAGATAAACTCCAATCATTTCATGAACAGTTTCGTTCCACCCAAGACGACTATTTAAATCCAACTGAAGCCCACTTTCTAGATCCTAAAATTACTGAGGGTAGTATAAGCATATATCGAAAAGACAGCCATTATGGCCAGTTTACCGTTTCCAACCGTGGAACCACAAAACTGCTTGGATACAATCTATGATTAAAGGTAGTTTACCGCAGAATTTCGGTATGACGCTTTATCAAAGTTTCGTGAAATCTGAACAGTTTTGTATTCATAAAACTGATTCACACTAGTTGTGAGAGACAAAAAGTAAAAAAAATGCGGTATTTTGACGAGTTTCTCTGATATGCACGAATGACTTTTCGCTGCCGTCTTACTCGTGAATAGTCAACGCCAAGGCGAGCCACTGACCTTTATTAGGTCATTGAGGCAAGCCCAGTAGTCACTCGACCTTTGATCAGCTGTAGCACTTGTGATAATGTATTAACGGAGTTAACAATGACAGCGAAACTCCAACGATTTATGTTAATTTGCCATATATAGGGAAGAGGGGAGAGAAAATAATCAATTGTACTATTCAGAAAATCTGAAAAAAAATTAAAAGTCTTGTAGAGTTCAAAGTTGTATACTTTACAACTAATTAGGATGTTTCGTATTCACGGAGTTAACAATGACAGCGAAACTCCAAAGATTTATGTTAATTTGCCATATATAGGGAAGAGGGGAGAAGAAATAACCAATTGTACTATTCAGAAAATCTGAAAACAGATTAAAAGTCCTGTAGAGTTCAAAGTTGTATACTTTACAACTAATTAGGATGTTTTGTTAGTGAGAAAACCAAAATCCCTTTAGATTACAAGAGTAACATTGTGCATAGGTTTGTGTGCCCTGGTTGTCAGTGTTGCTATATTGGGAAAACTGAGAGATGTTTAGCTTACAAGATCGAAGAAGATAAAAATAATCTTAACAGTGAGATTTTTCAACATAAACAAAACTGTGTCTCTTAATTATATTTGTCATTAATAAAGATGCCGTCAGCATTGTACAACATAGCATCAAAGTATTATCCTTGGAAGCACTATTGTCATTGATAAATCAAAACAATGGTCAGAGAGAGAGTCCCTAGCATTCAAAAAGATCAAGGATCAACTTAACCATGGATTAAAAGCCTGCAAAGACCAGTCTTTGTTTTAAATTTAATCTGTATTAATGCCAGCTGTAAATACTATTTGAACAACAAGTTTGTTTTTGATTTTACATGTACTATATATATATAAGAAATAAACGACTCTACGTTCCTGATGATGGTTTAATAAACCGAAATATAGGAACTTAACATGCGTATCTTGTCGTTATTCGAAATTGTGTCTTTGGTCTACTATGTAAAATTATTCAGTGAGAATCACAGTCAATGGCCGATTCATAACAACCATGTTGTAGAAAGCCTGGCCTGCAGAATCTGTACTATTATAACTGATTCTTCATGGAGTCATAAGCACCTTTACTCCACGAAATCCATACCTATTTGAATGTATTTGTGGTGCCCTGAACACGTTAGGTGACAAAAAAAGTACCCACGTTATGGAACTTCCCTCAATTAATCGAGAGAACCTGTAAATTCGAGGGGTATGGTTACCAGTTTGATGGTATGAGTTTTGACTCGAAAATCGTGATTGATTGATTGATTTATTTATTTATTTAATATTGATATGACTGTGTAGGTTGTAGTGCAAATTGATTTATTTTTGCTGTAGTGCAAATGATATTTTGTTTGCGCTGTTATAAATGTAAGCAATTCTTTATATCACTATATAACTTGCAAATAGTTAAAGTTGCAGACAGTCAACAATGGGTATCGATCATATTTTCGCCACTGATTGTAATCCTTTATGATCACATACTACCTGTTTTTATTACGGATTATTTATACGCACGCCCTTATTTGCGTTTCAATGAAAAATTCTTGGTTTATTGCCAAATATGGATAAATTAACATCGTGTAATATAGATAAGTTTCGAATGCACGTTTATCATGCTCTGTGTGGAAATAGACAGTAAGCATGACCAAGATATTCCTACAGCTAGAGCTATGTAATGGTATCGCGTATTTTGTTTTATAAATGTATTGGTTGGAAGTGTCGTTGAGGGTGGTTTCCGTGACCCATTGGGCTGACACACTGTCAATTAAGTGAAATAACCTTAAGTATGCCGCTCTAATCAAAACAACACAAAAAACAGGCACTGAGATAGGCCATATATTTTAGAAAATTGTATACCACCTGCAACAAGAACGAGCTGTAAAACGTGTTACGTTATAATTCCCATACAGGAACAACGCGTTTTGTCATTCATGTGATCTCTTCAAAAACTTGTTGAAAAAATGAAAGGAATTAGTGTTTTCAGCACTTTATAACTATATATGCTTAACCTGTCTGTGTCACATAGAATATATGATTTTATATGCATGTATTTAATAAAGTGTATGTTAAAATTCTCACTCACTCCCTTAAGGGAATCGACTGTGTTAAAGTTCTCACACACTAAATGTTAAGGGTTATTGAAGATTTCACCATCCTGTTTTCATACATTGGGTTTTGATCATGACATATTGAAACTTGTTAACCGGCCTGTTGTCGTTAGCAGCATCCTGTTATGGCATGATAGGAATGATGTATCAACAGAAGATGTGATATATAAAGGTGGAAATCACCACCACTCTTCAGAGTGTGTATCTGCGTTTTTGTCAATGCATGCTCTCCGAGGGTTACCAGCCATTGTCTCGTTAAATATTATAGACATGTATGTGTATTGATGTTACCATCCAATAAAGAGATGTCGATTCCGTAAACCAACACTGCCTTTCTATCTTCTTCACTCGGGGCTACTTTGGCCCACAACGGATAAGTAGTCTTCGTGTTCTCCTCCCAGGACGGATTCGTACATCCAGGTTGTGTAAAAGAGCCTGATCACCCGTGACCTTCGGCCAGTCACCGTTAACAAAATCTAGAAGGGTGATCGAAAAGTTTACAACATGACTCCTAGCAAGGCTAGCGTTGTTGTAAATATACAGATATTGATAGTTTTGAATGTTCTTTTGCGATATAAGGCAACTTGGAAAGTTTTCTGATTTCGGTGGTTTTGGGTATTGTTCGAGTCAAACATCATTCCATCGTACTCTCACGATAGTTTCTATAGTACGTTAGACCTGCACTAATACAACTATAACGGAATAAATCAAAGGACGCAATTCACACTTCTCAATTCGTCAATAACCTTTTATTCCACTTCTTTTTGCAAGTTCAAAATCAGTGCGTGGGTGACTGAATGAGTGAGTAGTAACGATTGAGTCAAACAAATAATAAATGAACAAATTAAAGTCTGTCTATTTATCTATAAAAAGTTTCCCTAAATATTTACACCTAGTTTTCTAGTTTCATGATTGTTATGAGAACTATATATACTACTTATTAACCGTTATTACTTATTTAATCTACCAAAATACACCAAATGTGCATATTGACAATTAACATTTAGGCTAGCTAGCATGTACAATATTACACAACTTTACGTACCAGGGGAGACAACGTTTACCAGCATTTTTACGTCCGCCACTGGTCACATGACCTGGGACACATGTCACATGATCTGGGTTTTATCCAAGACATGTACACACAAACTTAACTAAATATAACAAGAACAGTACTGTTTGTATCAAGATCACGTGACCTTTGCCCAGGCTACTCTTTAAAGTAACATACGTACTCAAAAGTTCTGAATTTTGCACTATCACAGAATCTCATGAAAAATTGATATTTTTCTCAAGAAGTACATGTTAGAGGCTTTCCAATAATTCCAATATCATTTTAGTAGGTCGAAGGAGAGTTTTTTAATAACTAAAAAACTAAAAACTGAAAATGTTGTCAGAACTTTTTATTGGAAATGTGTCAGTCTGCTGTCACAATTCAGACACACTTTGATGTACCGACGTCACTCCTAGTCAACCGTGTTAACCACACCCTTAAAAGGTTCAAAATGTTAGCTCGTTACAAACAAGGTCATTCATCGCGGCTGGATCAAAGTCATTCTGAGCAAATATGGCCAGCCCTCCTACGTTAAATTCAAATAAATGCTATATTTCTCTTGGTCCGTACAAGCTTTGTACCCAATGAATAATTTTTATTTTAATGTGACTGTTTTAATTTTTGAATAAACATCAATTCTTGTAAAAACAAGGCAAACGGAATTAGTTGAAAAATCAAAATTGTGGGTGCGTATGTGACTTTAAACAAAATGTGTTGGTACATTTCTGTCAAGAATTATCTCCCATTGACCATGAATGAAGCAAGTCTACAATTGATACAACCTGGTAAAACTTTACACTAGCATAAAATAAACAAACATATATACAGTACAATAAATCATCGAACAAAAACATTTTGGCCGTTACATTCCGGCCCTCAAATTGCCCAGTTTTGAAACGGCAATTTTTAAAGTATAACAGCCAGACTCGGATATCTGAATTTACTTTACACAGCTAAGGTGCGGCACTTCCGTCAGCTTCAAGTATGAGACATAACTTGTCCACAGGCCGAAGTAAACAAGTTGATTTTGCCTTAATCTTCACAGATCGAACCAGTCCCTTGCTGTCTTTCACACACTCAAGAACCCTCCCTCTTGTAAGAACAAGTCGGGCTGCAAATCCCAGAGGGTCTTAAATAGAGCTGACTACAGATAAGATCCCTCTTTTTGTTGCTGGCTTATTTAGGACTTGGATGTTGAAGCCAATGGTGTCTCCTTCAGTTGACCAGTGCATGCCCAATGCACGATCATTTGGGAGGATATCACATTTCTTTCCTTGGCCCCATCATCTTCTCTGACAGACTGCATAACTTCCCTGTTATTGCTGGTCCATTTTGTGAGACAGCTGACACAATTTTGTCACTTCTTGACGTAGTTTAATCGCCTTGTTCTTGTCAACAGATGCTACACAATCATCTACATAAAAGTTTATTTTAACCGTGTCAGCGACTTTTGGGTCAAATTGAATTGCATAGTCATTTACAGTTTTCAATAATGCTGCGTTGGAACAAGATGGTGATGATACGGCACCAAACAAGTGTACAGTCAATCTGTACGTGGCAGGGTTGTTTTGAGTATTTCCGCCAGGCCACCACAGAAAGCGAAGGCAATCTCGGTCTTCTTTTGGTGCTTGCACTTAGTAGAATATTGATTGTATGTCACCAATAAGACCGATCTTCTCTTGGCGGAACCTCAACAATACTGACAATAAGCTGCTGGTCAAGTTAGGACCTTGGAGTAATTGGTTGTTCAGATTCACCCATTGGTATGTCGCTGTGCAGTCAAATACCACCCGGATCTTGTCTGGTTTGCGGGAGTGGTATGTGCCATGATGGGGAATGAATCAAACTTTTCCGTCGTCCCTCTTTGTATCTTCAGATGATCTTCAGAACAGCTTCCATTCTGTGTTGCTGACAAGTTTTCAAATGGAAATACATAGCATCCGACTGATTGTTGATTATTTCATTTGCTTCTTACTAGTTCAGATGTTGTCATGCCACCAAACATGTATAATTGTATAGTGTATTTGACCTTCCCAAACTGATGTTTATTGTAAAAAGTAACTTCCGATGGACAAACTAACAACACAGAGTGTAACGAGAAATTTTGAAGAATATGGATTTCTCTTCGGTCTGAAATGTCAAAACTTAATAAAGTCTTAAATATAACAATCTGAATCGCATCTTAATTGTGCAATGACAAATGAAAAAAGGAACACTTAAACGAAATGGATGAACTTAAAATGTATGCTTATAAAGTTATACGTGTTGACATTTTTAGTTGACAATTTCATTGAAAGAATTAATCTGCATCACTGGTTCTCAGTATATATACAAAGAGTATGAGATTTTAAAAAGTTACACATCACATGCACAAATTAAAAATCAAAATCAGAACTGCATGATTTGTAGCCATGATCAGATTCGTCCAAAGACAGGTTGTTTTATTGCACCTATGCTAATATGCTAATATTAATTTGTTAACATTAATGTTTTAGCACAGTATAATTAAACATGGTGATAAATCCATTGTTTATTGCATTGTAATATTTAGAGTGATTGAAATGGTACAAAACCTAAGTTTAACTGCATCATCCTGTCAAATTAAAATATGATGTATACTTTACAGCACTAGGGACACAGATGGCCATGCTCACTGTACCCTACCGTACTTTTTGCCCATTGTCCCCGAGCTTGCTTTTCTCTAAAAAATTCAAACTGGCATTTTTCCTGCTCCCGTGACTTGGTGCTTCATGAGCTAAGGGGCACAGTATGTCAATTTTTGTAGTGTCCTGTTTTGTTAATATTATGTAAATGTTTTGTCCTGTCTTGCATGTTGTCAGCATCGTTTACAGTGGTTTCCTTTACTGATTGGGCTGGCACACCATCATATTCATTAGTGAAATAAACTTGAGTACGTCATAAAACCCCAATCAAACATTATTGAATAATTGTTACATGAACATGTAGATTGTTGTAGGCTTTGTCAAGTGCTAAGCTGGGCTATATGTCTACTAATTCTTGGTGTGCGGTCATATTAGTGATACATTGTAGCAGAAAGGAGCCTTAACAAGTAAATATTTATTTGCACTGTAATTGTACCTATACAGATAATACATATTTTTACACATTTTGTTTTGTTCTTTCTGAATTGGACTGTAGGTATAGCATATCAAACTTTAGTTTTATATAATAATAATAATAATACTTTTTTTGTTTGATATAAGCAAGAAGGAACGACAATGCCTTAATGAGCATCTCTTTGGTTGCACATGCTTACATGTATACCCCGTAAAGGACAAAGATTATGAATGAGCAGAACAAAACACAAATATGCAGTAAAAGGAGACTTAAATTTGTGAACACGAGTATGTTCTAATGAATTGCCTGTCTTCATTAGCTTTTGTCATGGCTTTTATGTAATAGACCAATTTCGAAGAAGCGTAATGTTGAAATCAAAGGGAGGCGATTTGCTCTTTTGACGTGAGAGATAACGTAGCACATGCCATGTCACAAGGTTTTCTTCAACAATGGTGCACAAGCAATAACGGCACAGTACAATAACGTCATGATTTGGGTACCACATCACAATGCATGGCGTCAGAAGGGCATAATGTCTCATGTTATTTTGCAGCGCCACCCCTTCCGTGACAAAGGTCTATGATTGCATACAGGCCCACTGTCGTGGTTTGGTGGTTAGTGTGAGACTGCTGATCCTTCTTCGATGTACTGCTCGCAGGTTCAAGTCTCCCAGTCGACCTCAGATATATGAGGGGTCACATGAGAAAAACTAAAAGATTACATGGAGCAAATGTATGACTGTACCAACCGCTGCCAATCCAGGCAAGTTCATCCCTTTGGTTTTCAAATTAAATATGCAATGTGTTTCAGTTTCAGGGATGGAAATAAGGGCTATAATTACTGATGGAAATTGTGAAAGAAACTGATCAAATTAAATTCTTTTTCTATGCTGAATTGGAATAACTTTTTTAATTTATACCTTGTTTTCAAAATAACCCTACAGTGCCCATCAAAATACTTTCCCTTATTTTAAACTTTGAAGTTTTGAGTTGAATTCCAAAAGCCTACATTGAAACTATCTTTCTGGTGCAAATAAAAGTAGACATCAACAAACATTATGTACCAAATTAAACGTTAGTTGTACTGAGTGTTACTTATAGAATGTGATTCAGGTGTGCAAAATTTACCTAGCCCAACTATAGCAGAATCTTAAAATACTCATGTTACCAGCTCTAAATAATATTATCTTGCAGGATCTGCATGAGAAATTGCTCAATGACTATTGAATCAGGGCATTATGTTTCCAGATTATATTCATGCTGACATACTTAACACTGGAGGAACATTATCTTTCCAAAAGCTATAACACTTAAGTGACTTCCCATCTTGGTTGTGTTGCCGTCTTCTGTGGGAATACATCGCCGTCGTTTAGGTAAAATACCCTTGAGCATGGCGTTAAACACCAGTCAATCAGTGAATGAGAAAGTTAAAATTGGCATTTAAATTTGTTTGAAATATATTATGTTTGGTTCAAGATCTGCTTATTTATTATTTAATCTAAATGTTTTAAAAATCTTTCTTGTATGAAGGAAGAGAAATCTTTCATAAATTATAAGGGCAAGCTGTGTCTCAGTTGATTGTGTATTGGACTGATGTTTCATTTTCAAATAACACTACTTTTGATCATATTTCTTGGTTGGACTTGTTTAGGCCCACACTACTTGAAGGCCACAGTTAAAGTTTTACATCTACATGTATATCACTTGTAGGTTACAACGTTTTTCATTACCATAAGTGGTGCACAAGCATTGCAACATGGCTCTTTGTGCATGGCTACAGTGTTAAGGCCAAATCATTCACCTGGCAAAGGTATATGTTGTTTCAGGCCCATTTCTAGTTCTATAATAATTTTGAATATAAATAAATCTGTATCTTATTTAATATATTCTGTATAAAGTGCATTTAAAATTGCACAAAAAAAAGTTAAAAAGTATGAAGACCTTGAAAAAACATTTACTTGAGCACACAAATGCCTTCCATATTGTTTACTCGTTAGGGTCATGTAAATTGTCTTTGGACACTTCAGCGAAATGGTATCTGTTTAAATACCACTAGCATTTGATATTTGTAAGAGCATCTTGGTAGAAGATAGTATTTATAAATTACAATTATTGAGAATTATCTTCAACTGATTGTCTGGTCATTTAGTTTCTATAAATTTACAATGTAAAAAGAATCATTTATTTTGATTATGGTAACTATTTTCCAGTCACAACATTAACATTTTGGCTAGTTACATGTACATTCAATTGTGTCAATGACAACAAAATATTGTTTGCTGACAAATCTTCTTTATCGTATTTTTAAGTAACTTAGGTAACAGATGTACAAGTGTATTGCATGTGTGCATGAATAAGCTAATGTGTTTAATGTTAGGAAATATATACCTAATGTCACACAAGGGTACATTCATGCATATACTTAACGTATTGTTCCGTAATTGTGCTATGATAGATAGACGTTAATAATTACGAGAGCCTATGTGTCACCATGAATATCACTCGCGTTTGGTAATTTAAAATTAAAAAACAATAAAATTGTTGTGATCATAAACCTAGCAACGTCATAGAAAGACTGCGACTGCACTCGAACGTCTTAGTCATCAAAGTATATAAAATTGTAACATGGTAGGGATGTCGCGATGTCGCGATGTCGCGATGTTATCTCTCTATGAAATATTTACTGTTGATAATTAATTATCACACAATGATCAATAAATTTGGAGTGGAATTTTCAGGGGTGTAGTGTGAGAAACATATATGTTTACTTAACTTCACACACCTTTGTACTTATGTGATTAATCGAGGCAAGGCACATATGGGTCTGTAGTTTTCTATTAAATTATCTTCGCCGATTTTAAATATATATAAATATTGGGGAGACTTTGGCATGTTTAAAACAATCTGGGACGGTACCCAAAGACAATGACCTATTAAATATATCGGTTAATGACAGAGATATAAATTCAATCACGCCTCTATATACAGACACACTTATACTATCCAGCACGGGGGCAGCGCTGGGTTTCAATTCACTAGTAACATTATTAATGTCCAATGGTGTAATTAGCGGGAATTGAAAATTGTCATTGACAGGAATACCGAGAAAGTCACAGGAATTTGTATTGGTATCAGGGATTTTAGATTCAAGATTGGCTGCAGCTGAGCTATAGTAGGTAATAAAATTGTTAGTTAGTTTGCAAGGGTCATTCGAAACTGAGTCATTTATTTTAAAAGTTAACGGCAACTGGTTACTATTTTTTACGATGCATCAGTTCATTTAAAGTTGTCCATGTGCTTTAAATATCGTTTTTGTACTTGTTAAATTTGGTTTCAAAAAATGTTTTCCTACCAAAGCGTAATGTAGTGGTTAGTTGATAGAGTCGTTTTTTTCATTATCGATGTAAAGAAATTCCATGCGTCCCCTCCAAAACAACAAAAACAAAAAAACATTATCATTATTAAACGGCACGCTCTAACTCAGCTAGAGCTATATCTCGCAGACATATGGCAATTTTGGTATATTTTTTTGTTTCAGAAATCAAATTATCTTAGCGTGGTAGTGTCATCCAACTGTAATTTTGACAATTCTCAGAAATATACACCTGACAAGGGCATGAAAGCTGCATATACTTTACTAAATAAATGTATAAACTGCGGTGTTTACATTGAAATAGCCTGGGAATAGTCTGCCGGAGAAGTTGTAAATCATGGTTGCTAGATGTTGATAGTTATGTCCAATTAAGATTCTTTAAAGCACACTTAAATGTTAATATTCCGACCTCTAATGTAACATTATATGTAAACAACCATTTTATTTACAGCGATTAATACGAATTGTTAAAACAAAATTTAATTGCTAATTCAGATTATTTTATTTTGCGACATATCTTTGTTAGATGGATGGAGTTGTGTTTCTTTGGTAACTTGAATTGGATCAAACTGATCTAAACTCTCTTTCGACCTGGATGTCTAACAATAAACTCATTCAAAACGTTCTTAAAACAGTTTACATAATCTTCAAAACTAGACAAAAATTAGCCCATACATCCGATTTAAAGTTATATA
>JAVFBZ010022543.1:0-10051 GCA_032466195.1 Katharina tunicata
GAAGTGGAGAATCCGTCGTCATATAAATGAAATACCTTTGAGTACGACGTTAAACACCAATCAAACAAACAAACACAAATCAAATCTTGTCAGCGTATATCTTCCTTTTTGATAGTTAATAAATTTGTTATTAATTTTTTTTTCTTCACTCGCAGCTCCCACTAGACATAAAAATGTCTCAGACCTGAGCTTCACGCTAGCTCAGTTTTCTTCTAGCCATGATAGAGACATTTGTTTTCTGCTTTGATTTCTTTAGTATAAGAATTCTCGACTTCAAAATGAAATTGCAGGCTTATTTTAAGAAAGGATATAATGGCGAATATACTGATGGTCAGTTATTTTCTATCAGAAACACTATGAATAGTCAATGAAATATTTCTGTCAGTGAAATTGTAGTTAAATATCAATAATATAATTTCTTTATATCTGGCAAATATAAGGAAGTATAATATTACTAATTTTTAACTACCATTTAATTGCCGCAAGTAGTCTAGAATGCATCTCCAGCAATCTAGAACCCCAGAGCTGCCACGGCCATCTAGGCCCCTGGACCCTGTTTATTTTCTCACAAAAACACGATGAATAAACAATGAAATATTTCTGTCAATTAAATGGTAGTTAAATATTATAAATATATTTTCTGTATTTCTGGCAATTATAAAGCTAGTCAAATATTACAAGTAAAAGATGTTGGCCATTACAAAAATGCAAAACCAATGCTTTTGGTTTCCTAAATTTCTGCGGATTTGCTTACTCGTTAAGGAAAAGAAACCCTGATTTTATTAAAACACTTTACATTCTATGACATTCGATTTTCTTTAAAGCGCATGGAAGCGCAGAAAGAAGTGAAATCCCACCTTAAAAATGACAAATTTTATAGCAATTAAAGTTATAGCAATTTCGCTTATGTTATTTAAATGTAGAAAATTACATTTTTTAAATTGCTGTTTTTTATCAAACCAGGCACTATGTGCACATTTTGCTTGTTGAACGTGATGGAAGATATCAATAAGACACAATACGCAATCTTTCGACAATCAGTCTTATGCGAAAATCAACAAAAACTTCAAAATTTCTGAAAACTTTACACTTTTTTAAAATCACAGTAACTATTCAGCTTTCTATAGAACAGCGGGATATTCCACCTCATCCTGTCTGCCCTGACTGGCAAGGGCAACTGTTATTCCTTCTGCTTTACTTCCATGGTTTAGTAACGGCTGTCGTACGTACACAAACCTACCATATTATTGAAACAAAATAGTATAGGTAACAAACATTTTTGGTAATTTTTCTTTTTCTGTGTTATTAAGTGATTGACAAACTGTTGCTATCTCGTCTTTTCACATTAGAGATGTATATATTTACGTGGCGATCGATTTCACCCATGCCAACATTAGTTCTCGAACAACTTTGCACTTTATCAAGTTTGAAGTTAGACCTACCCTACTTCAGAGCCTACAGCTTTAAACAAGCACAAATGAAGTTGCATTTCTTTAAAAAATACATGTGGTGCTCTCTGTTTGAATGTTTCTTCAGTGATAAGACACCAAGAATTTCCTTCTTATGAACCTAAAACTTGAAAGATAGCAGCTTGGTGATGTTTTTTATTATGGTTATTCAGGGTTTAATCTAGTTTCTAATTGGGGCTGAAAAATCATAAAAGCTAATTTTCACAGAATATCATATTTTTTTCTGAAAAAGGAAAAGCCAAATCACCGAAAAGAGCAGTTATTTGTAGGTTTGAACAACGCTTTGTTGAAATAAAACTTTACAAACTTCTGTCACTGTGGGTTGCCAGGGACAGTGGTGCTCGCTGAGCTAAGGAATATGATTTGTTGTGGTGTCCTGTAAATGTATTGTGGCGACTTCTATGTTGTTGGTGTCGCTTGGGATGGTTTCCTTCACCCATATGGCTGGCACACCGTCATATAAGAGAAATAACCTTCAGAACCATGTAAAGCCCCAATCAATCAATCAATCAATCAATCGACTGTTTGGACTTCAGCTTTTACAGTCAATGAATTGAGTGTCCAGTGTCCTTGTCACTCATGAATGAGTTTGCAGCGCTGTATGCTGATTAAACCTTTTCACAATAATTCTATAAAGACCCTTATCAAAAATTGTGGCTGGAACCCTGTAATTCTCAGTGAATGTAGTTGTGCTTCATACTTATTCAGCCCTCTGGCTGAGGGCAGTATGTTTCCAGATTATATTCATGCTGTCATACTTAGCATCGGAGGAACATTATCATTCCAACAGCGATAACACTTAAGTGACTTCTTATTTTTTGGTTGTGTTTGAGTAGCCGTCTTCTGTTGGAATACACCGCCGTCATATAAGTGAAACACCTTTTAGCACAGTGTTAAACACCAATCGATCAATCAATCATACTTATTCAAGAACATCTAAATAAACTTGTACAGCAGGTGCGTTTTTATCACACTTATCAGTTGTCACACCAATCAGCAATCCACGAAAAAATTACCTTAGCAGAATCATTCATGCTAATTTCCAGCCAATTTTCTTTATAATTACTCTGATTTACTCCAGGGAAGGTAGACGTTTCAGACTGTTGGATCCAATATATGCACATTAAAGGATTACAACACACAGAAGCCATAAAGGTTATCAAAGCTTGAACGTAGCATGTAAATTCTTTTATTCGGTAAATTTCAGAAATTTGATTTGTTTTAAATGTGTTTTTTTTTTTTAAATTGTAAATGAAAGTATATAGGTGTTGCAGGCTATAGCAGGATTTGATCAACTGTTTTATCCATTGCCTACATGTTACAATGTATGTCCTCGTGTTTCAGCTTTATGATGAAAAGGAGATGCTAAAAGGGAAATTGGATTTGTTGAGTAACACAAACATGGTGGATTTTGCCATGGATGTTTTCAAAAACCTTTATCCTGATGCGGAAGTCCCACTCAGTAAGTATATTTCAGTGTCCCTGTGTTCGTGCTTACAGTAGAGAAATATTAGTTGGTAAACTTGTGGTAAAATATTTGTTCCAGCTTGGACCTATTTGAAAATATGCTAAATAGTTGTTTGAAATATATTTTGTGAGACCAATAAAGGGGCAGAATAAAAGTTTTTTTGATTTTGTAATTTTGTTTGTCTGCATTATCAGTCCATGGTCATGCAAAATTCACCTACTACAGGGCTTTTCATTAATTATGCTTTATTTGTTTGTGTTGTCAGCTTTGAGGAATAAACGTTCAGATGTTGTGTCCCAGCTTAAGAAGCTCCAAGAAGACACACTACCCATTACCAAGCTGTTTGAAGATCCAGAAGTATCCAAACAGATTCAGACTACAAGGTATTTCTGGTTACTTTCAGCGTCTTCAAGTTACTTCATGTGACAAAAGTTTTAACAGAATTCAGTCCAGTTCCGAGTAATAGTGTCCACTAGGGGCAGCATGTTTCCAGATTATATTCATGCCGTCATATCACTGGAAGAACATAATCTTTCTAACAGCAAAAACACTAAAGTGACTACACATTTATGGTTGTTTTAAGAATTGCTGTCACTGTTGGAATACACCACCGTCATATAAGTGAAATACCCTTGAGCACGGTGTTAAACATAAATCAATCAATAAACCGATTAAAAGCTACTTGTTTTAGTAATAACGTCACATGAGAAGTTAAATAGTTGACCATTGTGTCCTATAACTGTATGCAAAGCAAAAGACGAAAGATAGCTTTTCAAAAGGTAGCACCTGAGCTTCCAGGATATACCCGGAAGGAGACTAACATGACTTATTGTGTCCCCTTAAGCCTGCCGCACACGGGAGCTCCCAGCTGTGTTAAATTTCATTCGTGTCTCTCAGCTCAGCACGCAGCTCTCGTGTGCGGTGAATTTCCATAAGTGTTTTTTCATTCGAGGCGTTAAGGAAAATATCTGTCGTGTTTGATAATTTTGGCCACGCGTGAAAAAAATCTTACCGTGTGCGGCAAACGAAAGCTAGATGCTTCCAACTTTTAACAGGAGCGCATGCACCAGCACATGATCGAAAATGGCTGCGCCCATAGAGTTTGTGTCGGAGGTAATCGTTGAAGATAAATTAGTGGACATGTGGCAATTAATCTTCGTCGGCGACGAAGCAACAACAAAACCAGAAGTAAATTTTCTTTATCTTCTGATTCTGAGTCGTTCGAAAGATTGTCTACATATGTCAATTTGTTTCAGTCACGTGATCGAAGTTCACGTGATCTATGCTAAGTTATTTTTACCTCGCACATCCATTCCACAAAAGCTCGATACTTAGCGTCTGCGGGCAAACCAAGGAAAGCTGTGAGCTTAGCTAAATATCACGAATGAAATTTTACTCAGCTGGCACCTCCCGTGTGCGGCAGGCTTTAGCACTGGAGGAATATTATCTTTCCAACAGCAAAAACACTAAAGTGACTACACACTTTATGGTTGTGTTAAAGAGTCGCTGTCTACAGCGCTGTCATATAAGTGAAATACTGTTCATTTAAAATAGCTCAAATCCACAGCGCTTGAGGTGAGTGACCTTCACTGCTGTGTCGTCATGTCATGAAGACATATCAGTTGGTCAGTATGGCACTATGCTACAGCAGCCGTTTGCAACTTAATTTAAAAATTAAAATGTGAATCTTCTACTAACATTTCTAAGTTTGTCAACATATGTTGTATGACCCGTTTTATCCTCTTTTTTTCAGAGATGGGAGACAACTCTTTGATTACTTGGAGAAAAGTCATGGGGTGAGTATTTGGTAGAAAGTTATCTTCATTGTGCCTTAGTTCATATTCCTGGGGCCAGTCTGATGCAGCATGCATAGCTGACTTTCTGTACACTTAATTGTCATGTCATGCTGGATGTCATTGTAACTGTGTTAGAAATTAATCTGCTCATACCTCAATCTGCTCAGACTTCCTAAGACTTACCTTGTATAGTTGAGCAACTTCTGGATGTTTTTTTAGAAAATTGATCGGTTTTCAAGAGACTTTGTTCTCTTTTGTGTGCAATTAGAAAACAAGGAAAAAGAATAAAGGAAAATTTAACCTACTCATTTAACTTTTCTTAAATATTACATTATCTATGGGAGACTCAATAACTAAGTATCTCTTTAATTCTCTTACATCTCTACATTCATAACATACTGGTTATTAGCTATTTTCCTGTTTGTAGTTCCGTGCTGAGATGGTTGAAACTCTCTACACCTACGCCAAATTTCAATATGAGTGTGGAAATTACTCGGGAGCTGCTGAATATTTGTACTTTGTCAGAATTCTGGTAAGTCCAAATATTTGGATTTTGGAGTTTATTTGTTTTCAATGATGTAATGCCAAACAAATATAGTATGTGTTGTAATGTCACTACAGGTTAACCTATACTTATTTAGGACTTAAACAAATATTATAATGATGAACTGAAGCCTGTCAGTATTTGGAAGCTTTATAATTTAGGAATCTTACTGCAAAACCTTGCATATTTTGTGGGCTATTACACTACTAAAAATCTTTATATATATAAACCTTTGATCTGCATAACCATTCAATTATTAGAAAAAAAAAAAATGATACTAGGGAGGGGTTCCTGGTTGTTAGGAGCTTTCTGCAGGAAGCCTGTGGCGCTTCCTGTGCCCTGGTGCTTTCTGAGCTAAGGGGCACAGGATGCCGATTTGTTGTGGTATCCTGTTTTTTGAATGTTATGTAAATGTTTTGACCTGTCTTGCATGTTGCCAGCATCGTTTACAGTGGTTTCCATCACCCATTGGGCTCGCACGCCGTCATATAAGTGAAATAGCCTTGAGTAAGATGTTTTCAAACAAACAAAAGCTTTGCCCTCACCACCGGGACAGCACCTTCCTAAATTGCCTAAAATTTCAACCATTAACTAACTATTTTGAGAGGGCCCGTGCTGTGGCTCAGTGGTTAGTGCGTCTGACTGCAGACCCTCCTTCGATGTACCGCACCGGATCGAGTCTCCCAGTTGACCTGAGGTATATGCGCGTAGACGGTTTTTACGAGGTTTCCTCCCTGTTTTCCGCCGTATTGAGTAGAGCAGATTAAGAAGTGGAGAATCCGTCGTCATATAAATGAAGTACCTTTGAGTACGACGTTAAACACCAATCAAACAAACAAACAAACAAACAAACTATTTTGAGAATCTATGTAAAGGACTTTGAAATACTATCTGGGAGTCCGATGGCAATGGTGCAGTTGGGAAGAATCAATATTTTACAGCAAACATCAATTTGTTTGTTTAAATGCTATAATACTTCAACATGAAGTAAACTTTGGAAAATGTGACACACAGACTCGTGGTTTAAAGTGATTTAAAACTTTAAACAATAAAAAACCCTAATCAATTAGACAATCGATTTTTTAAATTGACAAATTACTATATACTTGGGATAGAACACGCTCCTTGGAGTTTTATTCCCGCCAACTATATCTACAAAATGTTAAACCATGTTGTATATATTTTCTGTTTGTGAATAAACAATTATTATAATCAATTCTTACCAATATGGCCATCTCAGGGTAAATCAGATTTTTGACCACATGTTTCTCTCTGGCTTTTCTAGCTCCCTCCAGCTGACAAGAATTTCTTGAACACATTGTGGGGTAAATTGGCATCTGAGATTCTCATGCAGAACTGGGAACCAGCATTAGAAGATTTGAATAGACTGAAGGAAATCATAGACTCTAATGTACGTATTGATGATCTGGCTAAAGTTATTAACTCATTCGTTGGGTCCTGGTGGGAGACAGACCTGTCTTTTTGTACACATTTGGTGTATCTTGTACACAAAACTCTTTTAAAATACACTTGTACACATGGGTTACTAAAATGTGCACAAAACTTCAAGATTCGATATGTGCAAAATTCTAAAAAAAATTTAAAAACTTGGCCTCCAATCTCTAATGCATGTTCTTTTTTGTTGTCATAAATGTTTTTTTTTAAAAATAGTTATGTTTATAGTAAAACCACTTCTTTGGCTTGTTGACTTTTTCTGATTTTGTATGCAAAATTTCTGGATTGTACACAAAAATTCAGGCCCTTGTACACATTTACTGATTTGGGGGTAGGCAGGTCTGGGGAGACTTAAAGCTATGGTTAAGTATATTTGCTCAACCCTTTGGACTCGAGAGCCTATAGCCAAAAATCCAAATGCTTTTTACTTACGTTACTCAGCTGAGTATGTGGTTAAAATATTGCAGACAGGTGCTTGAGTGTGAGCTTCCTGTGCCCTGGTGCTATCACGATGCTGATAGGGTTGTGCTGTTTTCTTTTTGTGATCTAATGTTTGTTTTGTCCTCTTTGCTGCATTGTCTTTGAGGGTGGTTTCCTTCACGCACTGGGCTGGCGCGCCGTCATTTGAGTGAAATAACATTAGGTATAGTGCCCTATCAAACAAAGAAACAAACAGAACATTGTATTCATATGTCCTTAGGTGAAAGTTTGGGGTGAGTGGCTCGGAGCAGTGACCAAAATATAACCAATCACATGAAAAGATACTTCAGACATTTGGCTGACACGCTGCTGTATGACTTTGATATCTGTTTTAACTCTAATAAAAAAAAATAAAGTCGCTCAGTGGTATTGCTGCAGGGAAAGCTGGACTTTTTCTCAATAGACTAACTGAGGGGTTTGGCGGGAGCTTTCTGTGCCCTGGGTCTAGCTGAACTAAGGGGCATGAGGATGACAATTACTTGTGGCATCCTGTCTTGAGTCCTGTCCTGTCCCATTACGTCCTTGTCTGTTGCCAGTGTTGGTGAGGGTGGGTTTATTCCCCATTCACCTGGCGTGCCTTCATACCAGTTAAATTACCTTAAGTATGGCGTTTTAACCCCAATCAAATGAACCAGCAAATCCTTAGTAATCCAAGGTATATTCTGTGAGAAGCAACCACAAGCAACCTGTCTAAATTATATTTAACTGTTTCATTGCCGGAGATTTTATTTCTGTATTTAAGAATTTCCCAGTCTTTTGTTTTAATACTCAAACAGGTGTTTTTTGGTGTGGATCGTAGGATGTATTTTTTCTATCTGTTTTAAAATCATTACCTCACTTATAAAAAATCAGAATATGTAAAAAATATATGCTGAAATATTGAGGCCCAGTCATTTTTTGGGGGAAATAAATTACACACTTGACTACCGGGGGTATAAGTATATTAAAGTTCAAGAGACGTAAATCTTGCAATTCAACACTTGGTTTTCTTTTGGGCTAAAATTTTATTGGTAAGGTTTGAAGACCGCCCCATTGTATTTGAAAATTTTCATTTCAAAGAATTTTGGACACGCTTTGTTTTAGGCCTTTTCTTCAGCCCTGCAGAATTTACAGCAGAGGACTTGGTTAATACACTGGAGTTTATTTGTCTTTTTCAACCACCCTAAGGGCAGGGACCTTATCATTGACATGTTTCTCTATCAGTCACAGTAAGTATCGATTTCTAATATTTTTGAAGGACTTGGTTATGTTCTGGTTTATTCTTGATTTAACAATCTCACCCACTATGCAATTGCATTCTCATCGTGTAAACACCTCAGGAATATCAACACCAAGCCTGATCTAGGGAAAGTGTTTTGAGCACACATCATGGGACCAGTAATCTGATGCAAAGCTTCGGCCAGGGTCCACTATTATCAGAAGGGAAAGGGTTACACATGACCAATTTTCATATATATATTTTTGTCAAGAGTAATCACACTGGCACAGGGATATCGACTAATTAAAGCCGAGAAATTATGTTATGTTCTAGATCAATTCTCAGAGACAACTTTCTAGATAGACTTGAATCTCGAGTTGTTCTGGATAACCCAAATGTGCATCTCGAGAAAAGGCAATAGATGTTACATGTAAATTGTGAAGATATATAGGAATTATTGTCCCATTATGTTTTCTTATTGTGTGAAAACTGTGAAATAACACATGTAAGCACCAGTCATTCCAATGTAGACAGTAGACAAACTTATATCTCGAAATCTATTCACAGTAGAAACTTTAAATTTGTTGCCTTGCAAAGATACAACATGGTCTAGAAAATATTGCCCCGGTTTTTTAAGGTGCATCCTAGATTTTTAAAAATGTGTTCTGAAAGATTTTTGTTCGGTTTCCTACGGTTGTATAGATAAAGTATTTTGTGATCATATTAAGCGATGAACTAGATGTTGAGTTCTGGATGGGTAACCAAATGATTTATGTGAATCTCAGGCCAGTGAGTGAGGGTGTATTAACTGAATGTAAAATTGAATGTAAAAGATGTTGACTTTTTTAGGGTTTTTTCAACAAAAAAGTATATCATTCTTAAAATGTATGAAGATTGTTAAAAAGAAAATGGTTTCTTATGTGGTAAATTACAAGTCACAAAAATTGTTCTGCCTAGGAAGGGAGTTGATAGGTGTAATTTATAGTACATAGCTTTGGGATTTTGCACAAAATGTGAGAAATATTTAGATAAGTGAAGTATCAGTTAAGATTTAGGAATGTAGGAATGTGGTTGATTGACAGCACGTGTGTCAGCAGGCATGGCGTAATGAGAGATATTAAGTAAAAGCTTGTCTAACTCTGATTTAATGTCCGTAATGACCTTGTCTAGGTTATCAAATACTGGGTAATCACGACTGAAGTGGTTTCTAATTTGTTTGTAATCTCTTGTTCATGTGCTTCTAACTGGTTGAGTATGATTGACAGGGCAGGTGTTAGGACACTCCGCCTCCCCACCATTGTAAAATCTACACACTATTTAAGCACGCTTTCACACCTCAGGATTGCCAAAATGGTGTGAATCACAAGTACATTAGGTGTGAACTTCTTGTTAATATTTCTAGCAACTGTTCACAAACGTGTACCTCAACAGCTGTCAGGAAATAATTATATTCTTCTGAAGAAGTTATGTAAACAGGTGGTTATCTCCCTTACATGAACTCTCCACCTGAAAAGATACCAAAGTCCTCAGATATGACTAAAAGATAGCACAATGTTTAATGCTCCATCAAGATAGTTAAAGGTTTAATGTTCCTTATACCTATCACTTTAATATCGCTTAATACTTAATGTTCCTTGTACC
>JAVFBZ010022554.1:0-10155 GCA_032466195.1 Katharina tunicata
CTTTCACTGACACTCGGCTCAAAGGGACGAAGGATTACTTAGAACAGAGCGGAGGCCGCTATTAAAAATAGTGCAGCAAAAGTGGCCACGTTTATACTATGAAAAAAAGCTGATTATTTCTTTGTTTATCCAACAAAAACATGTCACGGCTTGTGTAATATAAATGTCTAACAAAAACAAAGTCGTAATGAATGGAAATGGTATTCAACGTGAACACAGGGTCTGTTTACATATATCACTACGCAAAGGGAAGCCCTGTCGATGTAATCACGTGACGTCATTCTGCACTCGTTTCACCGTTAAGGGTTTTTCTGCCATACAGTTGATGGGAATCCCCTGTAAACAAAACGTTTAAAATAGTCCCGGTTTCAGATGTAGATATGGAAAAATATCCGATGGCTCTGTATCTTGCGGGTCTGCGCTATAGGTTTATATGATAACAAGCCATAAAATGCAAGACATTCACCAGACGCTATACTTGTACATGACGTATACAAAGAGCGACGTCATTTTCGCATTCGTCTTTAGATAGCTTTCTTCGCTTAATGTAAATGAAATCTTTGAATTTCCTTGGCTAATTAAAGTGAGACATGTATTTCACTGCCATTAAATAACACTCTTAGTTGTTGCATAATGTTATTTCATTTCGATTTTAAAACATACATTTGTTTGTTTTGTGACGTTGCATAAAGATGCGTTTCATTGCGCCAAGCATCAAACGGTTGACATCACAAATAGCCTTAATTTTATATGACGTCACGCCAGTCGAAACTTATCTGGTTTAATATCATAGAGCTAATTTTCATCCGACCCGACCCGCTCTGCCACGATCTGCAGTCTGCTGATGTAATTTCAATGGGAACGCTTTAAAAGTTTTCGTCCGCACCGAGATCTTACGACGTCGTCCACATATTGTCCTACTTCTTTTGACGGTCGGATAGTAGCGGACGGAACCTTGTTGGCACCACATGATAGCATACGATATCCAAAATGGCGGCGGTTTTCGAAGGACAACCATTTCTACGACAAGAAACTTTTGATATATTGAGCTCCGAATTCCGTCAGCCAGTACTGTGGGTGATATGATCACTGGGAGTATTCAATATACTACCAGTTTAACCAGGGTTGGTTTCTCACCTCTTGAGTGTAAGTCTCTTTATAATATATGAAGATGAATGGCGACGCAAAACATTGCGGCTAACAGTAGTCGTTGCGAGGTATATATTTGTCCGTCTTAAAGTCACATACGCACCCAAATATTCTGTATTTTGGGTTTTCACAGAATCATATGAATTATATATATTTTCATCAAAAATTCAAAGTTAGAGGTATTCCGTTTGTTCTACCCCCAGATTTGAAGGTGAAGGTAGTTTAAAAGCTACAAAAATATTAAAAATACTGTCAGAAATTTTAATTGGAAATGTGTCAATCTGCTGTCACATCTAAGACACACTTTGATGTACCCACGTCACTCCGGAGGTCAACCGTGTAAGCCACACCCCTTACAAGGTTAAAAGATGTTAGCTTGTTACAAACATCGTCATTCACCGCGGCATAATCAAAGTCTTTGAGAGCAAATATGGCCAGCTAGCCGTTAAATTCGAATAACTACTAGATTTGTCCAGGTCTGTACAAGCTTTGTACGCAATGGATGATTTTTATTTTAACGTGACTGTTTTAATTTTTGAACAAACATCAAATCTTGTAAAAATCAAGGCAAACGGAATTAGTTGAAAAATCAAAATTTTGGGTGCGTATGTGACTTTAAGAGATTTATAGCCTTGAAAAAAATAATAATTCCATACAATATTCTATTATACTACATGGCAACCTTTCGAATGATATATGGGTTACTGCAGCCCCGACCGCCACTCTAATGGCTATTTAGAGAGCACCGCCAAAATTATTGGAAGATGGAGTTGAAACTAATTACTGGGTACATAGTTTTAAAAACAAAACTGAATAAATTGGCAACTTGAAATGGTTAAGAAATTTAAAAAATATTTTGTTTTGTGTAACAACAGAAATAAAAATAAAAACAAATTAATGTGACTTATCAAGATCAAAATGTATCACTAAATACAACGAACAAAATGAAATCCTTACTGAATTAACTTTAGGTAAGGTTTTATTCATCGAACGTACATCAAAAAGCCTCTATATTAAAGAACACTAAAACATTTAGTTCCTTAATTTTTTACGTACTAATGGAATATTAAAATCTTTGACTGTAGTCAAAACCAAGTTAAACGGGAAGGGGAAAAACCCAGATATAGCCAAATTATAGTCCAGAACTGAACTGTTATTAAAATTCCTATTACATTTTTGTAGGATAACTCGTTTTCCACTGTAAACCACGTAATCTGAACTATTTCAAGTAAAATGTATGGCATACTTTTCAAGCTACATTTGTTGTAGTGACCATTTCGCTGATGTAAATGTATATTAATATGTTGTGGATCTGATGTGTAGCTTTATTTTGTACATTTGTACAAGTGCGGATTTGATGGGATTAAATTTGGAGTAATTTGGGTTATTTATATCTGCCAGAAATAAATAACTATTTCATGGCACAAACAGGCCGCCATACATTTTACTTACAGTAGTTCGATTTAAGTGGCATTTATTGAAACACGAGAAATCCTACAAACAAATCTGTAATTTGAATTTGTTAAGCTTCACCTGTCAAATCATTATGATACTTTTTGTCATTTAATCATTTGAAGCTTAAATAGTTTAACGAAAACAAAAATATTACATTAAGTGTTGCCTTGTCCTGTTTTCCCTTACCCTTTTCTAGATATCATTATTTTAATCATTCACAAAAGTGATTATTATGGCAGCCACAGCTTTACTTGACACTTTTTGATAGCTTTGACTCAATGTTAAGTTTAGATCATTGCTTCGGTGATGTAAATTAATTGATTTCACGACATTCAAGCCAGCCATTAGTCCTATCATTGCCAGATTCATCACAACAAAAACAGCAGTCATATAAGCCGCCTTATCCCGGTGCAATGAACATATCCTTATTGTTGCATTTGTGTTTGTCCTAAAATCCCGACTTTTCGCCGCGAACACAATAGAAAGACACAACGGACAAATTGTTAGCCATATTACTAAACAGACGATTACTGTTTTCTTTCCCGTCACGTTTACCTTTGTCCATATCGGCCTTGTCAGTGTTAGATAACGGAGCAGTGAAAACGCGAGAAGGTGAATTTGACTGGCGCCACATGCAAAACTCGTCATATAACTTTTTATCATGCAAGATGTTTCAGTTATCAGTCCGTTCTTTCCCAGAAGGAAAACTGTGTTGCTGCACACGGCTATTAGCAGTAAAACATCAACTACAGCTAGACTGAAGAGCATGATGTAAGTTGGTGACGTCCGCAGACTCTTTCTTCTTAAAACCGTAAAAATCAAAACTAGATTGCACAAGACACCAATAAGCAGCAAACATATGAAACAGTACCTTAATAGCACAATACTGTATTCATCCAAATATACTTGATCAGTATTCAAATGTAATTCACTGTAGTTACTTGCGTTTCCAACAGAACCGGCTTCAGCTGCTACAGCCATGCTCACCACAGTCCATTAAGTCTCTGGCCCTTAAAATTATACCAAATCTTCCGAAACCGCGCTAGCCACTAAGTTAACCCAATATATTTGTTTTAGTTTCATGTGAGTCTGTGTTACGCTTGCCTTAATTGCCGATAGTAAAGCGCTGATGCTCAACACGTTCTTCCTTTATCATGATAAATTACCATTTCCATCTAAAATTGTTAAAACATAAGTAAATGATGTAAATGAGAGACCTTCTGAATCCTTCCAATAAATGAAGTAAGATGGATTTGACCTTTAAAATGGTCTTCAGCCATAATCATGCTTCATAATTTAAAGATAATTATCTTCTTGTTGATGAAGCACTACGGCCAACGAGGCTTTTCAACAAGACTGAGTTAATTTGTAAAGGTCAGAGGGAAGAAGGGTATACCTGAATTTAGGTGCATATTTTGACAGGAAAGGTCAAGTTCTATTCGAATGACGTCCAAAATATTGACTTTTGTAATTTCAGTATTGCACATCTGATCATATTTAATCACTAACCATGAGATACCGAAATATATGATATTTTCCAAGAGCTTGAAATCATAAACGATAAGGTAGAAAAATGCTAATTGTATGCCCGATCCGGAACCTCCAAATCGTTCGAAGTTTGTGAACGGAGTAGGACAATTTTATTTGTGTTTTGCATGATAATCAGGCGGGTTGCGGGTGTAGTTTATCAGTGTTGATAAAGAGTGTGAGTGACAAAGGCTCTTATATCCAGTAGAGTGGGGCTGATTCACGAAAGTCCACAGATTTCCACTTGTTTTTGTTCAATGCTCGGATCAATACCATCCAATATACAGAGCACTCTGAGCTGTGGCATAAGTCAAATTATTATTAACTACCACTATCAAGCGCCACTCAAGCTATTTTCCATTGATTTCCAAAATAGGGATTATTATTTGAGTATCAAGAGCTGTCAAATCTGATTTCTATTGTGCCGTGGGATTTCACAAAAAAGTGAAAGAGTTGCTATCTTGTTTGTTTTTAATACCGTCCAATGTACAAAGCACATTCTGAGTTTTGGCATAAGTGAAATCCAAAAAAAAGGTTTTGTGCTTTTGTGAGTTAGCGGATTATCAAGGTACTAGATTGGTAAAAAAGTATTACGACTTACATCAGTTTTTTAAAAAAGAGTGCATAAGGAGCTTAGTAAGATTAATCAGGGGTAAGACCGGATATTTTTTGGTTTAATATCACTATGTACATAGTACAGAATAAAAGACCTGTACTAATCTTGATATTTTGTCGTTGAAAAGTCGGAACAGAAAATTCGTTCAAAATGCGCTGAACTAAACCAGTACAGTTTGTTATGTCAGTGTTTTGCATTGTAACCAGTGAAATCATTGGATAATTTGATCTTATAGACTGATAATAGCTTGTAGCTTTTATCTCTATATAGGCAAGCAAATTTGTCTTTCTCTACAATTATACAAAAAAATATATATTTATATTTATTCCGCTTAGCATTGTTGCTAAAGAGTGTCGGTTATAAAGGCCTAGATACCCAGCTTCGACCATTCAGATTGGGGGAGATTAAAAGATGTCACCGGATTTTCCCTTGTTTTTTGTGCAATGCTTAGATCAATATCATCCATTATACAACACAGACCGAGTTTTCTAATACGTCACATAGACAATTTTTGAGGGCCATCAGATTGTCTTAATTCTCGATTTGTGCATATTATTACCATCTAAAGGGACATCTGTTTCCCTTCTGTTTATCAAGCATTATGTGTATAACAAGCTTCGTATGGTTAATCTGCATTGGAAACGTAACACTGGAGGATAAGATGTGTTAATATCCCCCCAACATGTTAAGTATAAAAAAGAGGACCAGTACTAGATGTGATATTTGGTCATGGGTTCAATTTAGCCAAATTGTGTAAACAAAAAATCAACCTCAACGTTTTTAACCACGAAAGTAGCCACAGTTCTTAAGTAACACTGTTAAAATAATTCATTCGAAGTGTACTTTAAACCAGACTTGGAAAATATTACACATTTATCTGGTCATGTGGGTCATGTGTTTCATTATTTGTTTTTAATTGTGTTGTGAAAAATGTCTTCAAAATGTCTGTTTCGAGAGAGATTTTGACATCATGGTACACCTCGATTGACACTGTTTAATCTACCCTCTTGAACAAATGCCGAGAACACGTTGATTAACACGGATAGTAAAACACGATATTACATCGTTATCCAGATATTTGTTAACCATTCTACCACAGAAAACTTGAATAGTTTTATAAATAATTTTTGTAAAATACTCTTATCCGCTAAACCAAATAGGTTATCAAAATGCCAAAAGAAATCTGGGAATCGGTGACATCAGCAATGTTTTTGATCATTTTTGCAGCAGGTATCATCGCTAACATTGTTCTTTATTTTCATATTGCGACGCAAAGTTCTACGGAATTCACCAACGTATATCCTCTTGTTAAACATTTCTATTGCAGATTTGGTAACGTTCATCTCTGGGTGCGTAGAGATGGTCATAAATATGGCTAACATCTGGAACGACCTTCTTGAGAGCTTTTCCGTATTTTACCTTGGTATTTAAGATCGTGTATTCTTCTAACGCGATCAATCCTTTCCTATATTTCTTCTTTTCTCGACTAAAATGTTAGCGTCAGGGCAAAGCTAACCAAAATGTACAATTGAATATATAATTATTTAAAAGATCAAAAAATATCACGGCTGCGTCGTACAAAACTTCGATACATGTAAAATATTTAATGTCACTTATTATTACAAGAGTGTGTTTTCTAAAAGGATTAATTGCTTTGATTTATTTTTGATTCTGTTGAGTTTGTCTTTATGGCTGATGGTAGACGATATATCAAGTTGATCAGTATGAAGTTTGTTGGGCTTTAATGTCCAGTTGCGATCATTTACTGGACCCGTTTACAGATATCCCCGGTTTTCATTGTGTAACAGCGTTCGGGTCAACACAATCCATTGTGCGGGTTAACCTGAATTGAGGCATAAATCGTATCAAAAGGTTTTTGTTTTCTACTAGCTTGTCTTCATACCGGTTTAGTTAATGATCTTACCTCCTTTAATTTCTTCTGCTTGGCGTATATCGGAGGAGTTAAACTATAGGAAGGAATATGTATATATTATCATAAATATGTTAGGTAGGATAAGAAAGACCTGTAATTACCTTGATAGTTTAAGTATATCCTCTTGTTGAACATTTCCATTGCAGATTTTATACCACTAATTTATCGAATAACGTCTCGAATAACTTTCTGTCTGAATTATTTTTGTTAATGTTGGCTTTGTTGTTTTTGAGTATACCGTTTATTAGCCATTACTCGATTTATACGTAAATGAACTCAGTGAAAATGTCCACCACATTCACTGCTTTTTTGGTAGCACTGCTCTCATGATCGAAATAGAGATTTAAAGTTAACGGTAAAATAAAATTGCAGCACGACATTGTTTTTTCTTTAAAATGAAATTTTGAGATTTTTTTTGCGTAACAGCAGCAATCATAATAAAACATTATAATTGATTCATATCAAGACAATGTCTAATAATAACAAACACATAATTGTATGGACATCAACTTCTTGTGTGTATTTACCGTGACGTTTCGATCTCAATCGTAAGACCTAATCCAAGCCTCGTCCTTGGCTTGAGAACGGCCTTAGGTTTTAGGATGGAGATCGACACGTCGTTGTAAATATACATTAGAAGTTGATATTAATACAATTATGTGTTAGTTATTATCCTACAAAAAATTTGAAATGCCATTCAAAGAATGTCTAATATTGTTTGTATACACAGAATAAATCCTTAAAATAACATAGGATATTATGGATAACAACTTCTGGTAAATTTCCGGCTCAACGTGTCGGTCTACTTGCTTAGACTGTTTTCAAGGTCATGTAAATGTACTTCAGTTTTGCCTGAAAAAAAAAATTGAATGAGTGGAGTTTTACTTCATACTTAGCCCAGTCGGTTGTGGAAAATACCCTAAATGCGGCCGGCAACAGAGACAGCAGGTGCCACGAGACATTTTCAGGACAAAAAAAACAAAACAGGTCACCACACCAAATTGGCTTCTTGATTGCCATTACCTCAGTGAGCACCAAGGGACAGGAGGTTCCTAACCACCAGCCTCCACAGTATATAATGCTATTATAAGTGTATCGACTTATACATGCCTGTAAATGAAGAACAAGAAATGGTTACTTAAATACATGAATGCGATACTCCATTTCTTGAACATACATCAAAATGCCTCTATATAAAAGAGACATTAATTAACAGTTTTACATCCTTTGCTTTTACATAATACTGGAAATCTTTCGAAAACACACTCACAAATAATTCACAAAACACTTTTATTGGACTAATTGGTTTCCAGTGTATATGATTTCCCTATAAAAGGCGATTTGGAGAGGCTTTCAACACAAGTTTGATAGAAGGAAACCTCGTAAAAATTGCTTTATAACCACAGTCAGTGTTAGTCTTGCATTAACTGCCGATGGTAGAGATTCGTCGGATCACTCGTTCTCTCTTAAGGCAAGTTATTTGCACCACCCAACAAAGTATAAATTGTTAAAGCTATGCGATAAAGCAAAAGTAGACGATGTAAATGATAGGCGCTCCCAAGGTGGGCTTCTGGACAAACCGCAATCTCTACCAATGGAAAATGTATAAACATTATTGGCAAGTTCTATTCTCCAAATTTTTTTTACAAAAACTGTAAATGTGTTGATAATAGGTTAACCTTTGCTTATGGCGGCATGAAGCCATAAAGTGATGTTAATACACAGAAAATCAGGGAAAGGATTGAGTCCAAGGTAAATAGCATGTGATGTTGTTTTGTATACATTCAATCGTGTAATGTTTTCTTAGGAGGTTCCAAGTGTTACACACATACAATAAAAACCTGCATAAACTGAATCCATTCATTAAGTGAAGTTAGATGGATTTCACCTTCATCCATTATAACCAAATTTCAAAATTTAAAGAGACTTGTCTTTCTTTTGTTGTTGACCAGGGGTCCGTTTCACAAAGCGATCTTAGCTTACGTTGAACGTAACTACCATGACAACACAATGCCTCCAGTACTGGTCGCTATGGTATTTACGTTGAACGTAGGCTAAGATCGCTTTGTGAAACGGGCCCCAGCCTTCGCTGCTTTTCAACACGGCTGAATAAATGTGTGGATTCGCTATATCGTAATGTATTCGCAGGTAAAATTCAAGTTGTTTTCGATTAAAAAAACATTTTAGGGCTGGAAATCATAAAAGATAGATGTCACAAACCGGTTCTTGTCCGTGGCGTCATTGTACGTTTTTCCGTTGTTGAGGGTGATTTCCTTCACCTTCTGGGCCGGAACGCCGTCGTCTGAGTGAAATAACTTTAAAAACGGCTTAAAACCCTAATCAATCATTTAATAAATCATTAATTATTTTATTAAACAATCAATCAATCGTAATCTCTGACATCATTTACAAGTTTGAGCTAATGGCCTTCTGTTGGAAAAACATTACATGTCATTAAAATAGCTTTTATCTTTATATCTATACACATCCAGTATATCAGTGTGGCTAAAAGTGTGACTGATATAGGCTCAGACATTAAGCCTCGTTGATTCTGACTGGGTCTGATTAACGAATGTCCACGGATTCCCACCTCTTTTTGTGCAAAGCTTGTATCAATACCATCCAGACTACTCTGAGTTGTGGCATAAGTCAAATTATCAAAGCTACCGCTAACTCAAGTTATTTTCTATTGATGTCCAACATAGTGACTTTTAAAATTTGAATATCACAAGCTGACAAATAGCTCATAATTAAGCACCGAAGCGATATTTTTAATACGCATTAATTCGGCAAATACACTAGTATTAAATGGAAATGCTATAAAACTATAGGAAATGCTTAATATATGCCTCGAACCAGAAATAAAAAAACGTCCAAAATGTACTGAATCGGAGCAATGTTTTGTGTCTGTGTTTTGCATTGTTACCTGTGAAATTATTGGTAAATTTGAGCTAATGGCCTCCTTATAGCTAAAAGTTATTATCGCTTTATCTGCATTTATTCCGTTATCCTTATTTCTTAATAGTTAGGCTTAGAAAGGCAGCTTCGTTCAATCAGTTGGAGCATATTTACTTATGTCCACCGATTTCAACTTTTTGTGCAATGCTTGGATTAATATCATAAAATATAAAGAACAGTCCATTTTGTGAGATACGTCAAATATAAAAGGTTTTGAGGGCATTTTTGTACATTTTATTACCACCTATAGAGTCAGTGTTTATCAAGCAAAATGTGTACAAGGAGCATTTTACGGTTAATCAGCATTGGAAAGATAAACCCGGAGGATAAGATATTTTAACATCCCCAGAAACACGTAAAGTATAAAGAAGAAGACAAGTAGTAGCTGTGATATTTTGTCACGATTTCCATTTAGTCACATTTTTTTCCAAAAGTCATCGTATCTCCCACGGAAATAGATACAGTTACTTACTAATACTGACAGAATAATTCATTCGAACTTATGGAGCAGTTTGGG
>JAVFBZ010022554.1:10207-29452 GCA_032466195.1 Katharina tunicata
CACACACACACACACACACGCACACACACACCCGACCTCAAGAAACAATGCCGAGAAAGCGTTGACTAAAAGTGAAACGTGATATAACATCAATACCCAGCTATGTGTTGAACCTTTGCGCCAGTACACTTGTCTGCTAATCCAGCTACGTTATCAAAAATGGCAAAAGTAATCAGGAAATCGGCAACATTAGAAACTTTTTTTATAATTTTTGTCCTAGGTATCATCGCTAACATTGTTCTTATGATTTTCATGTTTTGACGCAAAGTTTTACGGAATTCACCACTGAATATAATCTTATCTTGTTTATATACTTAGAAGTTGAAAATCCATCTCAGTCGTCATGTTTTTTGGTATTATTGGGTGTGTAGAGATGATCGTAACAATGACTTACAAATGAAACGACTTTCTGTGTAAATTATTTTACTTCATATCAGCTACTACTTATGCCACAGGGGTTTGTCTGCTAGCCAAATTTGCCGTGTTTCGATACTTGATACTAGTACACTCTCTGTTCGGGAGAGTGCACGTGGTATTCAAGACCACGGTGATTATTTGTTTGATAATTTGGCTAGTTTCCATGGTGATATTATCCACAATTTACTTAGTGATAAAACACGAAAAACTTACTAGTATGACGGATGACACTTTAAACGTTTGTCTTGTGGTCAGTGTGAATTATAGGGGGCGGGGGGCTTAATGTCCAGTCGCGATCATTCTGAGTTCATTTACTGAATATCAGAGGAGGTATGACTAGACGAAAGGACGTGTTAATATAATAAAGCATATGTTATGCAGGTAATAGAGACTTGTACTAACCTTGATATTTTTAGTATGTCCTCTTATTGAACATTTCAATTGCAAATTTGGTAACACTAATTTCTGGATAATAATATAAATGGCTATTAAACGTCTCGAATAACCTTCTGTATGAATTCTTTTTCTCCCTAATCTTCAGAATGAAACAATTTACCACCTAAAGCAATGTTGACATTGATGTTTTGGAATAAACCGTTTATTATTTATTAATTGTTTATACGACAAGGAACTTAGGGAAAATGTCCATCACCTTAACGGATTCTTGGGTAGCTCTGCTTTCATTAACGACATAAGGGTTTAACGTTAAGGGTAAAATAAATTGGCAGGAGTGGCGTTTAAAAAAATGAAATTATGAGATTAATTGTCTTGCGTAACAGCAGCAATCAAAATGAAACATTATAATTTATTCATATCAAATCAATGTCTAATTTATGTGTATAAACAAAATAAATCCTTAGAATAACATATGATATTATGGATAACAACTTCTGGTAAATTTCTGGAGTATTGTTTCGGTCTAGATGCTTAGACCGTTTTTGTGTAGCACACCGTGGGTGTGTAGCACCATAGATTTTTAACCCGTGTTTGACCATTTTTAGGTTAGTTTGACACTTAACGTATAGTCCCCTAGGCTTGACTCGCGATCGATGTTTAGATATACAACCTGGTGGACAGTCAGTCCTGTATAGCGATACAAGCTTGCATATAGGCTTATACAGACCATGTATTAAGTTTTAGGTCCTCTCACACTGCCCTAGCACCTCTGGGAAAAACCCTCTGGCAGCCATCTTGAATAATCACGTACAAATTTGTCACGGATAAATTTTTCACGTATAAATTTTCACAGGTAGTGCATCCTTAACTACTTCAGCGTATACCAAAGGAGGACCAGCAGGCAACCTTTTAGCACACAGAACCACGGCAAGGTTCTCGTTCCAAAAATAAAAACAAAGGTTATATATATGCTTGTTTTAGAGGCATTTAGAAGTTGGAGGTCATAAATAAGATAAGACATGTATGGATTACAACTTCTTGTTTGGTCAGTCAACCCAAATAAACAAGAAGTTGTAATCCATACATGTCTTATCTTATTTATATATATGCTGTGTATCGTTTATTACAAGGTGTACCTTACGCATGGGAAGAAACATTACTGTTTTGTTACCAAGGAAACAGCCAGTGAAGATTGAGATTCAAATAGGAACAGAAATGTATCTAATTGGATTAATTTGATTGAATGACATATATCTCCGATTTATTGTATCGGACATGTAGCAAACAGGATTAGATATATATGTAGTTCACTTATAATAAAACCACTAATACACCTTATAGAAGAGACATCGAATATTCCCTAAGAAATATCGCAAATCCAATAAGAGATATCTCTAGTTTAATGACAGAGGTATATAATCTAGAGATATATCTAAATGAACGAGTCGTCGTTCAAAATTCTGACTTTTACCAATTAAATAAGATCCAGCGTAATTTAAGGCTCGGTTTCTTTTAAGTCATGAGATCTGATAGAATATTGTGAAAAACATATTATGTCCAGTAAGTGTTAGAAATTAAAAGTGCATTTTAACGTGGGCCGATCTGTAGCTCAGTTTGTCGAGCATTGCAATGCCGTTTTCCTGCATGTATATGTTCGAGTCCCCCGGATGAACTTAGTTTTAGAAGGCACCTGCATGTGGCTACAGAGATGGAATAAGACCACCATTACAACTGCCAGATTGTTAGGGGTCGAAAATCAACCAATCAACAATATGTAGGTACTACGAGACGTGATCTTGAGGGGCTTCCGGTTCATATGTTAAAACAATAGACCACCGAGTGAGACTTAACAACAACTACAACGTCATGTATCACAATGCCAAATGAGAACGACTATGTTTAAACTTAAATATGCTGTTTGGTTCTTAATTTGGGATATGTTAAGCCCCCTACGCGTTTATGCCCTTCACTTCTCGTATATATTCGGTTCAATTCTGAATTCAAATCAATTCAAAAATATTTTCGGTGCATGCTTTTAGGTGTTGATAAGGAGCAGTGGAATGGAGGGTTGTGGTCAGTGTGACATCAAGGCTAAATATGTCACATTTGGTGTTTGTAAACTGTCGATCGACATGTAATTCGGCTGCTGTTCTGAAACCTGTTTCATACCCTTTTCATCTTCCAGAGCGGCTTGATAAAATGTTAACCAATGGGACGTGTCAAGCTTTTTATCGAGTTATCTAAAAAGACTTATTGCGGAAGGTTTTAGAGGTTGTCGCCCAGCCAAATTTTGGGAAGGAGCTATGGAACAAGCGTTAACACTATTCTGCCTTGTTGTCGGAAACCTGTCAAATACAGGAATGATTTCGTCACTGTGTCTATTGTTTTGTAGCTAGATTTTATAATTATTTTCAAGGGACATGCTCTAATCAAATACTTTATGTCAAGATGTCCAGTCCTTCTTTTTGTCTCTGAATTGTGTTGTTGTTGATTTTTTCCTCAATGTTTTACATGTATTCACTATTAGAGAGTTTTGAGAATTACTTTACCAAATCATTTAATTTAAAATGGTCATTGATTTCTGGTCATTGCCACAAACTCTTGTTGGTGTTTTCTTCCACAAAGTCAATGGGAAAATAGTCCCGAATTGAGAGAATACTGATACGAACCATCTGATGCGGAAAATTATCAGATGGCTTGGACACATACGGTTGGGGCTGATAGATCTATGATAATGCTGTTAATAGTATTTCAAACAATGTTACTGCGGCAATTAATACAGCTGTCAGTTAATCCATCCCACAATCTTGAGGTAAACCATGCATGAAAACCACGGTCCCTTGGAGGACTGAACTCTGTTCGTTAGCTTTAAAAGAACGCAAACGTGCAGAAACCAGAGCCAAGCAAACAGTGTGTTGATGATTTAGTACATTATGAACAGTCAAAGCTGTACCGCATCGTATCATTAAAGAAATCAAAAGTCACACTGGAAGAATTTTGGTTCTAGCTTAAGTAGCCAATTAGCCATTATCTCAGCACGAAGGACAGTCAAGGCTGTCAGGGGAGGTAATAAATCTAACATCTTTCCAACCATTTCTTCTTTTAATACTGAATTTTTTACTACTGCTACAAAGTGAGTTCTGGCTGGAAACTTTGCCTTTGTGTGAGCAATAATAGCTACCCTCTTGATGTTATCCAAACTAAAGACAAAATGAAGCAGAGGTATTTGATAACTTATCTATAAAATGTGATTTTAGTATTCATGAACTGAAACAAGCTCTTCATTCTACAGGACTCTTCTCCATGGAAAGGCAGTGTGACATATTATATGCTTAAGAATATGCCTGATCAGTGTCTGAAAATATTGCTGTTTTTTACCCTGTGGTGAACGGGGTCTAGATCTTACTAACTCTCTTGTTGGCGCTTTTGTTGTTCTTGTTGTTGATGTAACACTAACTAAATGGACTCTTTCTCTGTCAATAATGTTAGGATTGGTCTCAAAATTGGGCAATATATACCTGATAGTACTACGCAAGTCAAAACGGAGCCGGGATTTTCAATTTCACCAGGGTTTTCTATAAAAACGAGTTTATAAATGCACACAGCACAAAATGTCAAGGCTTTGAGGCATATTTAATAAAACAAGCTTCAAAGCCTGCATCCACATGAATCGTATTTGCTGCAGGCCACGGGGTATGTCTCGCAGTGCGGACTTGTTTTAACACTGTTTCGTCTAAAATGTGTCTGCCTGATACTGCAGTGGTAATCCCCTTCCTGTCTTTTCCTACGTCATACAGCCCAATTACCTTTATATCTAGATTATGCAAAACTACGGAAAAATGATTAACGCGATATTTATATGGTTTTTAGAGAAAAAATTGTTTTTATTCTTCTGTACAAAGCGGTTTTCGTGTCAAATTCGCTCTACTATAGAGGAAGTATTAACATTGTAGAATTCTATTCGGGGTCCATCTTAAACACAGAGTCTTTGCTGCAGTGTTTCCAGACGTTGAAAAGGCTTACGACATGGTCTTGCGAAGGGGGAATTCAATACCTTCTTCTACTATTTCGATCACTTATAAGATCTGGTGTAGATTATTGTTCAGTATGTTACGACTCTGCATGTCTCACATAAACACAAAAGTTGGATACAATCCAATGCACTACCTTTCGACTGTTTAATGGCGGAATAAAAAATTACACCTCTTAATGCAGGAAATGTGCGAGGCGTATTCTCTTGAACTGCGTAGACAAATGAGGTCACTCAAATGTTTTTGGAAACTAACATCCAACGCTACAACTTCTGCGACAAGTATATTAATCCCTGATGCACAGTATTAGAGGTACTTTATATCTGGTTTCAAATATTTCTATCATTTTCCTAAATATATTGATCTAGCTGTGATGCAAAGTTACGTCATATTAAACAAAGGGGGCACTGCTTTAAACACAGAAAACAAATGATTGATTTAAGTTTCATTAAATAGGACGGTTGATTGTATAGAGTTTTATTGTTTAATTAAAGCATATGTATCCAGGTTAAATTTGACATGAATATTAATAATTAACCTAGGGTTCTTAGGCCTCGTTTTAGGAGAATTGGTCGACCTATACAATCCTGAAATGACTAAAGTGAGAAAGCTCTAAATAAGTCAAAATAGCCACAAATCTATGGTCGAAATTATACCGTCGTTTAACTTGATAATCACACACTGTCATATGAGTGAAATAACGTTAAGTACGATGTTAAGCCTTATCAAACAAACACAAAAAAAAAAACAGAAAATGTGATGTTGAAAATTCAAGCGACATTGAAGGAAAGAATATGGATACGTTTAATGCATAATAAACATTAAACAATATATTTTGCAATCTGTTGTGGACATAAGAAATCATAAAATGATCGTGAAGCTACATGTAAGTAAAAACAAGTTTACAAAACATGGTTAAGCATCAAACACAGGTTTTCCCCACACATGACAAACTATTCTAATACACAACTAATCTGTATTGGAAGAAAACATCGAAAAGAAAGATTATCAACGCAGCCTTGTTAGGCTACCAAGACATCCATGGTTCTTCCTTTACATAAGTTGTGAATTTTCGCTACAAAAAAAAAAAGTTATAAGCTCTACAAAATAGGACAAACGTTGAACATTTAACCGTTTAAATCTTCAACGTTTACCCTTATAAATTATAGTTTAGAAGATGGACTGGACGAATTATAACCTTTATCAATTGCTGATTGTTTACTTATGCTAATTGAGATTACAGTCATACAGTTAGGTTAACACACGTGGCTCCAGAGTGCAGGGCAAATAGCATGTAATGGGATTATGTATCCACTCAATCTTTATCACTTTTTAAGTGCTATGTACATATGATATTATAACATGTGCGTTAATAGATGGATTTCAGCTTTTAAAAAAAAACTTCCACCATAATCAAAATCCACAATTTTTAAAGAGTTGCTCCGCGCTTGATGCTGGCGAGACAAACATGCCACGATTTAATTTAACGCCAGTGATTAAACATAGGAAACGCTAGGATTAAACAGAGGAAATGATGAATTATATCACATATTATTAGCTACCGCTAACAGGGGCATTGACACTTTTTTCCATTGATGGCCAAAATATTTCTAACTAAAGTATCGATAGCTGTCGCATGTGAAAGTGACGAACTTTCAGCCTGCCAATTTTGAAACGACATGTGGCACACTAATTTTCAAATAATACCGACGTAGAGAAGAAACCGACGAGGCAAAATGGAAAATGCTAAATGTATTCCTTCAACCGGACCCAACCACATGTTTCAAGATGTACTGAACTGAAGCAGTACAACATATGTCTCTCTGATTCGCATGACTACTTGTCGAATGATTGGAAGTTTGTTGCAATGACATGCTGTTGGTGAATTTTTTATACAAGCCAATGTCTGATCAGTATTGTTTAGTGGACGGAACAGCCTGAGTTCGGGTAAAAGTCAAATTAAAAAGGTTTTGCCGTCCACCGGATTGTCTACATGTTGGAGTAGTAAATGGTAATAACACTTGAAGTGTCCTCTGTTTCTCGTTCGTTTCGCAAGCATAATGTGTATAACAACTTCCGTAGGATTAACCAGGACATGCGCGGTTTATCAGAATATGATAAACAAAACTACTGTTTATGGGTAACCACTTCTTTTAAGTGATATTTTTCTTAGATATGATGTGCGCCCGATGTATGGATGTGCAATATCAACGTACTTAAAGACGAGAGTAACTTCGAATCTTAAGTAACACTGACGAAAATCTTCATTCAAACTTATTGTTCTGTGCCTTAAATATAACACGTGTCTTAAAAATTAGAAAAAGAAAACTTTGGTGATGTGGTTTAGCATTGGATGTTCTCATGTGTATTTCTGGTATCATGTTACATTTGGAAAGTTTAAATTGATATTCGTTACAAAAACCTTAAAAAACTTTGACTGAATCAGAATGTGTGAAATTAATGTTTTACGTAATATTTTATCACTGTACAGTTATTTGTTGAACCATTGAAACTTGAAAGGTTTGACAAATCAATTATGTGGCCTATACTTATCCGCTACTCCTGTTAGGTCTGAAAAATGACAAAACAAATCTGGGAAGCGGTAACATCAAACATATTTTTTGTAATTTTTGCCATAGGTACCATTGCAAACATTATTCTTATAATTTCAATATTGCGACGCAAATTGCTTCGGAATTCGCCAACGTATATACTATTATTGAACATTTCGATTTCGGATTTGGCAACGCTTATTTCTGGATCTGGACAACTGGTAATTATATTGGCTAAGGTTATGAACGACTCCCTGTGTAAATTGTTTTACTTTATTACATTTATCACTGCTGTAACCGGACCCTTTCTCTTGGCTGCATTCTCTGTGTTTCGGTATTTGATGCTGGTGCACCCACTGTTCGGGAGAGTACACATTGTATTCAAGAACACGGTGATAGTTTGTATTATTATTTGGCTAGTTTCCATGGTGATAGGATCCACGAGTTTCATAATGATAACATATGAAGAAGTACAAAGTATGGAGAATGACACGATCAGCGTTTGTCTTGTGCGTTCGAAATATGCAAACATTTACGCTACAACGTTAAGCACCTTGATTTGCATAACTCTGACCATAATTATCGGATTTCATGTCGCAAAGTGGAGGAGTTTAAGAAATAACTCTTCAATTAGCGGAAGAACTGTCATGGAAGTAAAACGAACCGTTTCTTCTAAGGCTATTGCAGCTATTATCATAACTTATGTATTATCTTGGATACCAATTGGGTCAATGTTTGTTGCACTTTACATTTATGAAATAGACTTTGTAGAGAATTTACCGTATCTTATCATAGCATTTGAAATTGCGTTAACAGCTAGCGCTATTAATCCATTTCTCTATTTCTTCTTTGCTCAAGTGAAATGTTAACGTCAGGACAAACACCAAAACTGTTTCCTTCATTTCAGTTACCACTGCTTAAACCGGAGCTTTTGTCTTGGCTGCAGTCTCCGTGTTTCGGTATTTGATGCTGGTGCACCCACTGTTCGGGAGAGTACACATTGTATTCAAGAACACGGTGATAGTTTGTATTATTATTTGGCTAGTTTCCATGGTGATAGGATCCACGAGTTTCATAATGATAACATATGAAGAAGTACAAAGTATGGAGAATGACACGATCAGCGTTTGTCTTGTGCATTCGAAATATGCAAACATTTACTCTCAAACGTTTAGCACCTTTATTTACTTTACTCTGGCCATAACTGTGGTATTTCATGTAGGAATGTCGATGAGTTTACGACGAAACACATCACTTAATGGAAATATTGCCCTGGCGGCTGGGCGAACCAAAGATGGTTCATAACCGTTATCAATTACAAATTAATGGAACCTATTGATATTAACTATTCGCTGAAGGTTTCAAGGAAAATGTGTCATTGTATAATGTGCCCATTGTTTACCTATGCATATGAAGACACTAAACCATACAGTTAGGTTAAAGCACGTGACACCAGAGTGCAGGGTAACTAGCATGTAATGGGGTTCTGTTTACACTCAATCCTGGGCATTTTTAAGTGTTATGTACATATACTATAAACCTGTGCATTAATAGGTAGATTTCAGCTTTAAAAAAAACCTTCCGCCATAACCAGAGTTAACAATTTAAAAAGAGCTGTTTGATGTCCATTGATGTCGAAAATATTTCTAATTTAAGTATCAATATCTGTAGCATGTGATAGTCGCAATTTTTCAGTCTGCCAATTTTGAAAACACTAATTCGCAAATAATACCGACGTAGAGAAGAGTTGAGAGTCAAAATGGAAAATGCTTAATGTATTTCTTCAACCGGACCCAACCACATGTTTTAAGATGTACTAAACTGATCCAGTACAATATATGTCTCTCTGATGCGCATGGCTACTTGTCCAATAATTGGAACTTTTATGGCAATGACCTGCTGTTGGCGAATTTTCGATACAAGCCAATGTCTGATCAGTATTGTTTATTAGACGGAGCAGCCTGAGTTCGGGTCAAAGTTAAAGAAAAAAGGTTTTGTCGGCCACTGGATTGCCTACATGTTGGGTTAGTAAATAGTATTACCACTCGCAGTGTCCTCTGTTTCTCGTCCGTTTCGCAAGCATAATGTGTTTTACAACTTTCTTAAGATTTGTCATGACAGAAAGCGGTAATCCAGGAGAAAAGAATATGATAAACAACAGCTATTGTTTATGTGTAACCACTTCTTTTATGTGATAAAAACACAGGATATGATATTTTTCTTAGATTTAATTTGCGCCCGATGTATGGATGTGCAGTATCAACGTACTTAAAGACGAAAGTAGCGCTGAGTCTTAAGTAACACTGACGGAAATCTTCATTCGAACTTCTTGGTGTGTGGCTTAAATATTACACGTGAATGAATGTTTTACGTAATATTTTATCACTGTATAATTATTTGTTGAAACCTTTCATCTTCATGAAACTTATCCGCTAATCCAGTTAAGTTTGCAAAATGACAAAACAAATCTGGGAAGCTGTAACATCGGAAATATTTTTGGTAATTTTTGCCATAGGTACCATTGCAAACATTATTCTTATCATTTCAATATTGCGACGTAAATTGCTTCGAAATTCGCCAACGTATATACTATTATTAAACATTTCGCTTACGGATTTGACAACGCTTATTTCTGGATCTGTACAACTGGTAAGCAAAATTCTATTGGCTAATGTTTGGAACGACTTCCTGTGTAAATTCTTTTACTTCATTTCATTTATCACTGCTGTAACCGGAGCTTTTCTCTTGGCTGCATTCTCTGTGTTTCGGTATTTGATACTGGTGCGCCCATTGTTCGGGGGAGTACACATTGTATTCAAGAACACGATGATCATTTGTATTATTATTTGGCTAGTTTCTATGGTGATAGGATCCACGAGTTTCATAATGATAAAATATGAAGAACTACATAATATGGAGAATGACACGATCAGCGTTTAGCACCTTGATTTGCATAACTCTGACCATAATTATCGGATTTCATGTCGCAAAGTGGAGGAGTTTACGAAATAACACCAAAACGGTTTTCCTTTATTTCAGTTACCACTGCTTAAACCAGAGCTTTTGTCTTGGCTGCATTCTCCATGTTTCGGTGTTTGATAATCATGCATCCACTGTTCGGGAGAGCACACATCATATAAAAGAACACGGTAACAATTTGTATGATTATTTTGCTGGCTTCCCTTGTGGTAGGATCCAAGAGTTTCATTATTATAAAATATGACGAACTACATAGTTTGGAGAATGACACGATCAACGTTTAGCACCTTTATTTTCTTTACTTTAGCATAAATCTCTAATATATATCTGGGGAAATATCTTATACAGAAGTCGTCGTTCAGAATAATAACTATGCCCAGTCAAATACGATCCCGCATGATTATAGGCTGGGTTTCATATACGAAATCCAATATCCTTCCAGTGTTAGTTCCCCTTGTCAAGCCACACATGCCTTTTGAAAGGTACCTAGCCGAAAACTTTGCCTTGTATCTAGGAGTATTAACTTTACTCCAAATTTTCTCCAAACTAAAGAAGAAATGAGGAAGAGGTATGTTTTCAACAACATCTTATTCGATGACCTATCTATAAACTATGATTTTAGTATTCATGAAGTGAATAAGCTCTTCAATCTAAAAGACTCTTCTTCATGGGAAGACAGTGTGACCTATTCTATTCCTAAGAATATGCCGGACCAATGTCTTATTATTTTGTTGTTGTTTTTAACACTGTTTGGCCTAAAATGTGCCTCACTGATTCGTGAAAGTCTTCATTGGTAATCCCCATCCTAAAGCCTGGTAAAAACTCATCTCTTTCTACCTCATTCATACACACCAATCTCCCTTACATCTAGCATTTGCAAAGCTACGAAACAAACGATTAACTCAAAATTATTGTGGCTTTTAGAGAACAATAATTTACTGCCTATATAGTATAAATCGTTTTACTATAGATCATGTATAACCATTGGACAGTTCTATTCGGGTGTCCATCTTAAACAAAGGGTCTTTGCATGCAGTGTTTCTATACATTGAAAATTCTTACGAAATGGTCTTTGCGAGGGGGGCTTTTAATTATAATGCATAAAGTGGGGATTGGGGGTGGGGGAAGAATTTTGGGGTGGGTATGAAAACTTTCTGTTAGATAGAAAAATTTGTGTCAGAATAGGAAGGTATACATCTTAATCAGTGACTGTTGAAAATGGAACGTCTCAGGGCAACGTGATTTCCCACACTCTCTTTAGCCATAAATAAAACCACCAAAGGCATTGAAAACCACACTTGGAGACTGTTAAAAAAATATGTCCAGACAGGGTTTAAGTATGTCTTTGTCTGGGATAATAAACGGGGTTTTAGATGTTCTTCTAGTAAAACAGATGCTGTGTTTTTACCTGGAAATGAAAGATTAAGGACGTTCAGCTTTACCTTGGGAATTATCAAATTCAGCTTTCATCTTCGTTGTAATTTACACTCTTAAACTTCTACATTATTAGTAGATCACATTCAGGAGTCAATCCCAAAAACAATAGCAATACCTTTAATGGGCACGTCAGTTCACAGTCAACTAAGCTTGACGAGTCTATCCCAAACATTGCAACTCATTCCATACCTCTCTCTTCCTAATCCCTCTAACCCTCGATTTCCCACAGTAAGACTTGAACTCCTTGGCTACCTCTGGCTCGTCAAGCTAGTGTCTTCTATTATTTCCACCCCTCTTTCTCACATTTTTAACTTTACTCTTCTTTCCGGTAATAGAAGACAAAATATCACGTAAATTCAGTGTCTTGTCCTTCTTAGATCTTTCAAAATCGTTTGCTACGGTTAATTACAACATACTCCTGCACAAATTGTCTTATTGTGAGTTGCGGTGGTTTTAAATGATTGGTTTCGTGATTATGGAATTCTCTCATCTCCATCTCTTGTTAAATCTGGTGTCCCACAAGGATCTATACTGGAACCTTTACTATTCCTTATTTATATAAACGATATCAGCAATGTATCAAACTTAATTCAGACTATTCTTTTTGCGGATGACACAAGCTTACTATTGTCTGGTATTTGTATTGTATGATCTGAATTATTGTATCTTCATTATGTCACACGAGAGAATACATGATTGGTTGTATTCAAACCGATTATCATTAAACATCGCCAAAACCAAATATATGATAATTAAGCCCATTCGTCATTTTAAACTGACAACTCTTGTCATATTCTTCAACCAACATTTAAATTGGGCCACTCATATTGACTACATCTGTAAACAGATTTCTCGTAACATCGGAATCATAAATCATATAAAAAAATCTGTAAACATCAAAAGTTTTTTCATCCTATACTATTTTTGAGTTCATCCTTACATCTCATATGGCATTATTCTCTGGGGGAAAACATTTCAAACTCATCTATCGCGTCACCTTATTTTTAAAAAAAGAGCACTACGTGTATTTACCTTATCTCATAAACGCGCTCATAAAAACCCGCTTTTCCATCAATTTCTAATTCTACGTTTATCGCAGCTTTTTATTTATTCCAGTCTTCGTTTTGTGCATACATTTTTCTACTGTCCAAATGATATGCCTAATGTTTCAAACATTATTTTACTGGACAGGGGGGCAGATTGCAATACCCTTCTTCTACTGTATCGATCACTAATAAGATCTGGTATAGATTATTGTTCAGAAAGTTTCGACTCTGCATGTCTTACATTAAAGCAATGTGCAGTGGCGGAATGAAAACTACACCCCTTAATGTCTTGCAGGTAATGTGTGAGGTGTATCCTCTTGAACTGCGTAGACACATCAGGTCACTCAAAGGTTTTTTGGAAACTAACATCCCACGCTAAAACTTTTGTAACAAGTATATTAATTCCTGATTCACAGTATGAGAGTTACTATAGATCTGTCTTCAAATATTTCTATCATTTTCGAAAATGCATTGACTATTGTTTTAGGGTTTTAACCTCCCAATTTTTACTCTTTAAGAAAGTTATCTCCCCTTAGTATATCAGCGGTTATTGCATCCACTTTATGCATCTTTTGAACTTAAAACGCAGCTTTAAAATTTGACTTTTGATTTTTTGAGGGGTGGGGGGTGGGGTAGTGCAGTTTTCGGGTGGGGGAGGCTGGAGGGGTACTCGAATTAAAGTACGCAAATCTGTTCGCTTGTCTAACCATATATCTGTTTCTACTGCAAAGCTGGTGTCAATCATGATGCAGCCATTTATAGCTGTAATTTTTGTCTGATTAGGTTAGCTCTCTACAGGCCATTCTAAATTTCTGTTACAGTGACTATCTACAAAACTGTTCGTACGTGTCATGCAGAACTTGCTGTCATTGATATATATTATCATGGCTTGGATTCCAGGTCATGCTGGAGTCAAAAGAAATTGGCAAGCATTAGTTTTGAATGTGTTGATATTGTTATCACTAAGCCTATATCTGAAGCAGTAAGTAATATAACTGTATTTTAGGATCATGTGGCAGATTTATTGGGAGACTTATGAGAAAGTGTGCTACTACATGTACTTCAATTTACAAAAATCTGTCATATTACATAATGATTTTAATTCCTTTCCTCGCCAGACTTTTATTATGTTATTCAAGCTTCTTTCTGGACATTTTTTTGTATTGACACAGATTCGGATTACATAAGACTGGTCTTTGTCATCATTGTTTATTTACAGAGGCTACGCTGTAGATTTTTGTTTCATGGTGATATGTTTGGGAAACAAAGACAGATCTATTACATCAACCTTTATCCCTCATAATCCCTTAGTAGAGAATGTTCTTAATCCTCAAACTAACGTAAAACAAGTTGCAGATTTTAGTAGATATCGAGGTTAATATGTGACTGAAGTTAAACTCCTTTAAGCGTCTGGCAAATATACTGTCCCTGTGTAATTAATATTTTTATCTGGTTTGAGGTCAGATGTAGCTAGTAATGGCACTACTACAACCAACCATCCCTTAAGGTTATTCAACCTAGAAACCACAACAAGTATTTTGTGAGTACGAGATGTAGCAGAACAAATATGATTAAGTGAAAGACGAAATGGCTATAGCATTGGACCGAAAAATATTCCCTGTATCACAACAATACATACAAATTTAACAAAATACGCTTAAAACATTGTTTGTCTCGCAATCCACTGTCCTCTTTTGGTGGGGGTCTTGGTTTAAGGTAAACCTTTGCCCAATCAGGCAATTTTGTTTTATGTTATATAATTTTCATCGTCCAGCTGTAGAAGAAACAATCCATAACGGTATTATCGATGTATCTATCAGCACGGAGTCATTGCCGCAAGGTTTCATGTATCTTATCTATATATTACAAGCACGGTGCTTTCCTTTACTTTGAATAATTTGAAAAGCCATATTCAGCATGTAGAGCAAACGGTTAACAAGGGTAACTATCGTGACCACTAGATTAATTAATTGTATTGCTTAAGTAGCAATATTCGTCTCGTCAACGAAGTCTTTCCCTTAACTTGAGAGCTATGGGCAGTATATTTAAAACTAAGATATCTGCTCTCGTAGCCCTTGGGGCACATTATCCAACAGACTGAAACTTTTCACATTGGTTCACTGTTTATTGTTGGAATACACCAAAACTTTATGAGTGAAATATCCTTGACTATAAAAACCCAATTAATTAATTATTTATTATTATAATTCCTGGAAAACAAATGAACACTGAACAATTTGTTTCATCTCCTCTCTCAGGTGTTTCTTTTATTGGGTTTGATCACCATGTCGGTGTTATTTTCCAGAGTTAGACCTTGATGGTATATGTGTCTAACATTATAACTTTGGTTTTAATACTAATGATAACTGATAACTACTAATGACGTGTAGTATAATACAGCTGACGATGTCGTCTGTGCATTCATATGGTAAAACTAACGTCGCGATGCCCTGTTTTTGTATCGCACTGTGTTTACCATCTCTATCATCAGCCGCCTATGCCATCTGGTATAACATGTGGACGTTAATCAAAAACTCGTTACTCATAGCTGATTATGGAACATTAAGGTGATGATAACAAGCCATGATTTCAATAGCTAATCGTCAGTCAAACGTCGTGAACAGGTGGTTATCACCCGATAGACAGTCAATTTATCAACTGAACACTGTATGTCATAAATTCAATAAACATATTATATATTTACGTTCGATACTTTGACGGAATGACTATAACAAATGGAAAATGCATATAGCTCCTTATACATTTATATTCTGTTTGTTTTCAATCGCGTTAATTGCATGACCTTTGTGGTTGTAACGTTTAGCAATGCTTCGCAAGTATTCAAATAGGTTTGTAATCTATAATTAGATGACCAACGTTTATATAATATGAAAATATATTGTTGAGAATTCTGTGTTCGAAATACCGTACCTGCATACACGTGCACCTGATCACCATTGTACAACTGTACGTGGCTGATGTGACTGACCATACTTAACCTGAGAAACTTGTCCTTGGTTTTTGTTCATATGCATGAAAAACTTGAGAAAAAGTGAGACAATTCTAAATAAGTCAGTATAGGCACACAAATCAATTGACAAAATTAAACGCCATTCAACTCAATAAGCACACTCTGCCACAGAAGTGACATAACCTTAACTACGGGGTAATCCCCTGTCAAAGAAAACAAAGAAACAGTTCGGTAAATGTGGAATGTTGGAAAGTTCGAAGTTTCTTTCGGCCGACCAATTTTACTCAAATGAAAAGCTGTCTGACAATAACCAAATGCATTGCAGAATGCAGATGATACTCGAAATATCAACCGTTACTCAATTGTTTTTTAAAAACCCGTTACCATGAAATCCTCCATAAAGTTGAGTATAGTGTAACGGTTCATGTTTCAAACCTCGCCACACATGACTTATGAAATAGTACGACTTGCACTAGCGGAAAAAAACATGATGAATCCTAACTTCATCAAGTTGTTATACAAACAGTATGTCTTTAATGTATACTTTAGCCACTTGTTCGAGAGCGGTTGAGAACATTGACAAACACACTTTCTCTGTAGGCTGTTTGTGTTACGAATAATTGTTATCGATGGATACAAAAAGGTAGACGTATGTATGTGCTTTTGTTAACCCATACCTAATATCTATGTGTGTTACATGTATTGCCTTTTCTAGAGATGCGCCTTTAGGTAATCCAGAACAACTCGAGAATCAGGTCTAACTAGAAACTTGTCTCTGATAATTGATCTAGCACATTAGAGAATTGAACGACTTTAATTAGTCGATATTCGTGTGCCAGTGTGATTCCTCTTGATAAGAATATTTTAGGCTATTTTTGGCTATTTTACAGTAAATTCAAGAAAACGGAAAAAAAACATATCAAATGGAGATACGTCCGTTATATCTATAGTTGTTGATTTTCGGCTTGCAGAATGCTTCTTTAACATCGCTTACTTATTGTGTGACAAACAGCCCGTCGAATATGACTTGTCTCAGGTAGCCTTTAGCTTTCCTTTAACACGTCAATAGTTGTATAGTTGCGTACTGTTCGTGAAATGAAACCTTTTAACTGTGTATATTTGATACGATGTGAACGCGAGGAAAGTTGGTCTACCGTCGTGGTACAGATTTTCAGAGGGTTGGTTTATTTGGAAACAACATTTATGTCGACAGGGGCCTTGGATCCATGGTGATAGCAGTACCGTCTTTGTTGTGCGTTAGTTACGTTGGGTTTAATTGCATTTGACGTCAACAGACGGCCAACAAGATAGTACGCGTTACTGCATTTTGTGCAGTCGAAGAAGGTTTTAACGGAAATGTCCCTCTTCACGTCAATGTTACACCGTTTGTAATAGGTACCAATAAACAATAATTCATTTCGCTTTTAAAGGCATCTAGACCTTCAATCATGAAACAAAATTTCTTCAACAGCTGTATTTCATAGGAGAAAATATAACGGACAGAAATGATAGGTGGCACGGATCGTCGACCTGCGAGCATATGTTTAACCTAAGGCTTAAACAGGTTACCGGTACTTAAAACTAGAAAACAAATTAACAACTAATGTATTTTTAAAGAAGTTTTTATCCATAAGACACTTATGCAATTTACTGTGTGCCTGCTTCTAAGTGCGACATGTATTGAAGACGAGGACATCCAACAAAAAACACAAATATGTTATGCTAATAGCCGAAATAGATTTCATTTTGTCCTGCCTTTTCAGTCATTTAGAAAGCGACTCTCCCAGCTTTTCCATATTGAAATATATAAAAATAAATAATTGTAAAAAGCACCGCCAACCGGTATCAACAGTAAATTTGTATTGATAGTTAGGCTACATCCGCGGGAGAAGTCCATATATGACGAACATTAAACTTAAGCAACTCTAAATTAACAGGGACAGTAAGAGGTCGCTATGTTAAATAACCTTACTATGTAATTAACGCCTTTATAAATAGATTCCACGTGTGGTATATCCTCAATGAGTAACACTGTTGGACCCCAATGCGTGTGGTATTTACTTGTTTTTCTTTAGTAACTCTAGACAGGTTCAAGTCATCAAAATCTGACAATTCAACAGTATAGTTCTTATGTTTATCTTGTTCGTTGTAAATATGGAATAATTGCGTTACTGGAAACACGTCAGTGTCTAATTTATGTGTAAAACTGAAGGGGTTATTTCCACTCCAAAATTAAATGAAAAGATCTTGTATTAATTTAATTTATTTTCTTTTTTTTTCCCCAAAAAAATTACCATCAATATCAATTTGTAAGGTGTTAATTTAGCAACAACTATGCAAAACTATTGCGCAAGCTTACACTTTAAAATATCTTAATTTATAAAAAGAAAGACATTTTATGAAGATTTGCATTCACTTTCATTCGATTAAAAGGCTAAATTCGACCGTTAGGACGAATCCACAGTTATAATTCACCGCCTCTACAATTCGTCTTTTTTTCATAGAGCTGTGATGGTGCACTTTTTCAACAGAACCGGTGTCACTTGTCCGATTAATATATGTCTCACTTCAGTCGCGCTGCGTATTGTCACTGGCTGATCAGAGGCGTAATGATGGATATGATGCCGTATGGATTTCTTCCGTTTTTTGATCAAAATGAGTTGATGATATAAAGTCTAAAAGGATTAAGTGCTGTGAAGGTGTGTACATGTGTTTACATTACACTACAACACCTATTGATAAGGACAGTATGCTCTGGGCAAAGTCATCTTGTCTTTACTAAGCACTAGAGGAAGATTAAACTTTCTCTGACAAAACACATTTTATGTTGGCGTTAGTGCGGTAATTACTGTTTTTAAACACGATCGATGATATTTAATCTAGTTGTCTGCTTCTTTATAAAGACTCACTATGCTGTTACCTGATTATTTGAGGAATATGGCTTTATACTTTGGGGATACTTTATAAATGAATAACGGTATGTACATATATATACTTTTGATCACTTTCATTTATTTCGACGAAGTCATACCATACCCACTTTAAAATGTCATGTCTTGAAACTGTAACTCGGCTATAACTTTAAATATACTTTGGTCTATTTCTTGTGCTAAAGTAGCATATGCACTCACAAGTTCTCTGAAATTTGCGTTTTTACAGAATCCCATGGGAAATTGATGTTATTCTCGAAAAGTACAGTTTAGAGGATTTACAGTAATTCCATCATCAAATTTGTAAATTGAAGGAGAGTTTTATAATTACCCAAAAACTAAAAACTGAATTTTCTGGCATAATATTATTATGTGGATGCAATCAGCTGTCATAACTGTCATAACCCCCCCGGGCACGTGGAATCCTAACCCATTCTTCATGCAGTGCATGGGACAGTTGCGGAAGCGTCTGAGGCGCTGGGTTAC
>JAVFBZ010022555.1:0-11459 GCA_032466195.1 Katharina tunicata
CTCTCCTGAAATAATCAAATGAAAACTTGTTATGTATTGTACGTTGCTGAAATCAGAAATAACTCACATTTAATGTTAAACTACCAATGGAATATTTAATAACATATTAGATGTAAATGTAAGTTAAATATGTTAGTTTCCGTTAAAGATCCCAACGGATCAATATATTGTAATAACTGTTCTGGGGCTGGAGTATGGAATAATTTAAGACTTGTGAACTTGAAAAAGTTTTGCGGATGAATCCATTCCATCCATCCAAACCTGTGTGATTATTAACAGTCATACACTATCCGCAATTACATAACATGAACATAATTTTGACAGCATTTACAATATTCATAATCTACCGGTTATTCTGTTTTCTCTACTTGATAGAGGCCATTGTGACTGATTGCATAGTTGGACGTACATATGGTAATTAATGTATATGGTTCGTAAAGTAAGGCTTATTCACTGGAAGAAATATTTACAAGGTGTTTTCACAACTAAAAATTTATTTAAACACAAAAACCTGGTACATTTCCTGGAATAACAATCATCATCTAATAAACTAAATATGATGAGAAAATGAGCTAATATTCAATGTTATTGAATATTCTATTTCTATACTGTCCTGTTGCTAAAGACATCTGGCGTAATTTACAGATTTTATTAAGTGCTGTCAAAAATACTATAATTGAATTTTCAGATTTTTATATTATCTTTGGTTGGGGTACCAATGAACACCTACTAAATACAATATTAATTATTTCTAAACAGTATAAGTATAAATCGAAATTCAATCCACCACGCCTGCAATTCCATAACTTATTAAACATGATAGCAGAACATATTTCAATTGAAAAATAAATAGCGACTATTTATGATTATGTTGAACAATTGGATGATAAATGGAATCATTTCAGTGTATTTTTAGAAAACCATTTGACTGATACATCATAATCTGTGATTATTGGTATGTTTGTATTGATTGTATAGAGTTTAATGCTAAATATTTTATTGTTCACTTTTACATTATAATGTTATGTAAAAATATAAATTGGTTTGTCCAGTATATGAGTATATATGTGAGAACCAAGCTCTTTCCCCAGTGGCGACATGACATTTTTTATTCCCTTCACTTATAACAATATTGTTCACTATTGAAAGATAGTGTTATTTAATCATATAAATTGATTTATCCAATACGTGTATATGTGTGAACCGGGTTCTATCCTCAGTGGAAACATGACTTTTTATTTTTATTTTTTAATACACTTAAAACAATATTGTGCAATTTTGCATAATAATGTTATTTATTCGTATAAATTGATTTATTCATTATGTGTATATATATGTAAACTTGATTCTTTCCTCAGTGGAAACATGCCATCTATATACACTTATAACAATATTATAACAATATTGTTCAGTTTTGAATTAAAATGTTATTTATTCGTATAAATTGATTTATTCGGTAAGTATATACATGTTTCAATCGGGTTCTAGCCCAACAGGAGACATGAACATTTTTCTTTCTCTTCGATTATAACAATAAAAATACCATTATCTGGATATTTAAAAAAAGGTATCACGCACTAATGTAGCATGATAAAGTTTCTCCGTGCACAAATACATTCGATATAATACACAACCATGTATATTATTTAATTCTAATTTTTGTACAGAGAGTATGCTTTCATTTAAAATGTTGCTGTCGGAAGTAAATTTAACAATTGTATGTTGAAAATATGATAGTTAATGCACAACATTACCATCGTGTGTAGTAATTCAAGTCATTCAATGTTAAGTTTGACAGCTGCTTATATCTTTGTTGGTTTTGTGAGTTAAGTGATGTATATTTTAATCTATTGTTAATACATTAAAGGGCCCTGCCTCAAAACTAGGCCATGTGGTATTCTTGAGGCAATTGTAAAATCGTGGCCACTAAACCTGAATATATAAAAAAAAAGATCAAAATGTGTGTTGCCATTAATCTGTATTAAATATTCTTCCTATGATCTTAGTAGACCAGACCAGACGATTATCATTAATAATAGGGTTTATAACCGTTTTTCTTCAAATCATAGTGGTAACAGAAAACAAAAACACCAAGTGGTCTGAGGCCGAGTAATACCCCTGCGGAGTTCTCAGTCGTGGGCCTTGTAAAGGCAGTTTATAACTAATCACCAGCTGACGGCTATCTCTCAACGTATATAAAACACATATCGCCAGTGTAAGGCAATGCTCGTTATGGTAGTTTCTGTTATAGTTTTAGGCTGATGTGCTGTGTGCGTTTTGTGCAAATAATCGTCGCCTCTTCTTGTACAGCTGTCATTCTGCCCGTCCGTATGAACCAAATATATTCAGGCATTTGAAAACCAAACATTAGCTTCTTGTTTCTATGCACATTTGAAACATATTTTGTTCCCGTTTAAAATAAGGTTTCACGTAATAAAACAATGTTTGCTTAAATTATGCAAGCACTGCGATGTAGTATTTTGTTTATATTTTAAACAACTAAAACAAAGACATGTACATCTTCCTACACCAGTATTAAAAATTGTTTCTCGACCGTGAATATTATTTTTAAAATGTAATATCCAGTCAAAGATACACAGACTGATGGCGGTTGTAGATGTAAGTGGCTATTATTGTGAGTAAGATATGATAATTACCCCAAACGAGAACGATCAGTTTTTTTTTACAGCATTCTATAATAAGAGTAAGAAAACAAAAACACAACTATGCATGTATCTGGACAAGCACTTTGCGAACCAAGTTCCAATCACCCATTCTACACGTCAAGTTCAGCTTGGTATACAGCAAAATGTTACAAAAATTCCCAACGTCACAATGAAGAGAAGGATTTTAACAATCTGCTTATACATCGTCATATTGATATGATATTCAAACATTAAAGCTGGATGAATGTCGCATGTTTACCCATCCCGAATGTCACAGTACATGTTAATACATGGGAAGGTGACATATTTTCGTGCAATATTGATCTAAATGCTGAATGTTGACGTTGACTGCTCAGTGTTTTGGATTAGGAGGGGATGCTAAGTTAATCAGCTTACTGTATAACGCACTCTCTAGAGACGAAGTTTTTACAGCCTGACCATCCCTAGAGAGCAGTATATGAAGCATACTGACAAATCCATTTGGATGAATTTTTCCTCTAGAAAACGACAGTAACATACTCAATAGGACGGGCATGACTCTGGTTGTTATGGGTAATTGCTTGTTACTGGAGACAGATCACTATGCATTTGGGTAAGTGTTCGTTTGTTGGGGACACCTACATGTACATATAGGTAATCATGTGTCAGCCGGAGACAGCTCAACATACATATGGGTAATCATTTGTCTGTCGGAGACAGGCCAGCTGAAGACAGGTCAACGTGCATTTGAGTAATTGTTTGTTTGCTGGAGACAAGTCAACATGCATAAGGGTAAGTGTTTGTCTACTGGGGACACCTACACATATATAGAGGTTATCTTGTGTCTGATGGAGACGGCTCGACATACATATAGGTACAAATTTGTCTGCCGGACACAGCTCAACAGACATATGGGTAATTCCTGTTTTACTTACATGTAATAATGACCCAATCTTTTATTGAAAGAAAAGAATCTGTTCGGCATTTTGATATACAAAATCATGCACAATGTTTATTCATAATGTTAACAAAAAAAATACTAACACTTGGAGCTGACGCTTGTGGCTCTGTTCAAACGAAATTAAATAAAGAAATAAAGTTTGTAGAGAAATTATCTCCAGCTTTCTCATACCATCTGAAACCGTCTCAACGTTTTTTCGGGATTTATGATTGTATGACAATGGGAACATATTAGTAAGGTCAGGCAGGTGACGGGTTGAGTCGTGAAATTTAAATATAATGCTACCTGATGTCATCGTTTGTATTTAATGCTTGGACTATAACATATCTGTCTGGGAATATATCTCGTTGATGTCTGAAGCTAAAGTATGGTGGTTATAATTCACCCATGCGTGGCTCTTTGGAAATCAGTATTATTCGCAGCTGTGGGTTCCAAGTTGAACAGTTGTTCAACGAAACCATCTCTGATCCGCAAAATAGTTAACAGTAACAATAAACATCAGCTGATCTACCATCTTAAGGGACATTGACGTATTTAATTAAATATAGTGACACACACATTTAGTTTATCTTTGTTCTTAGGAACGCAAATCGTAAAAACGTAACAAAGTGAAGCTTATTAGATGCCCTGTATAACATATTTTAAAATAATGCATGCTGAAGTCTTTGAAATGCTTATGTCGCTGTACATGAAGTTTATGATACAGCCAGCCATTCCGGATGAACATACATTTAAATCTTATGACTCATAGGAGAAAAACAAGGTATTCCTACAGAATAGTATGGAAATTCATTGCTGCCAACGCGAGGTTTCATTTACAATTTCGAGTTGTTGGGTTGTCGACGTCGACAACTAGATGGCCGCAATGCGCTTCCATGGAATAGTTAGATAGAAGTTTTAAGGAAGGTTCGCGGAAAGAACGGGAATACTGGCCTCTTTGAGTGGCACAGTTCATTCTAGAGCCTTTATGGCGGGACTACTGTCCCTAAACAATAATTCAAACATAAGTACAAATACGGGTTGAAGAATTAATCTGTGATGTAATTCAGTTCACTTGTTGTGTTTTAAGTCTTAACATTTGTCAAGCAGCCAGCAACTATTTGAATATATTTGGAAAGTACCGTCAAATGCTAACATGTACATTATTGTATCTTTAACTAAAATCAGGTTGCACTGGCCACACATAAACAATATCGAAAAGGTATCAATGAAACGAATAACGTGATGCGGATAACGTGCCTATGGATATAACTTTAAAGGACTGTTCTTACTATTGATCTTGTCTGAAATACGGATACGAGTATATATTTACATCGGAATCACGACTTCTACGTGCTCTGTCTGTGGAATCAGACTGTGTTTTAATTTCTGTAAAGGGGTTTGCTAAAAAACCTCCAGCTAATGCCCAATGCTAACATTGACGCAAGGTTTTGTGTGGGCGCTGAATGCAATATGTAGGAATATTTCAAAGATTACAGCTCTACACAGCGCGGGAGGTAATGTGGTAAAACCGTCGAAGACCAACACTGATTATAAACCAACGAATGGGAGAGCTATTAGATGCAAAGTTCTATATCGTACTTAGTCTACTACGTACCCCATATATAACGATGCAGAACAGTGCTGAACAAAAATGTGTAATTTTAAGTTTTGGCACTTATTGGTTTTAACTTGTTCAATTTAGTGTTTTTCACTTCTGTTCGATAAATTAAACTTTCTGACATATTTTATGTTTCAACAATGTCCATCTCGCGCATAACTAACATGTAAAAGCTAATTTTATTTGTCAACGAGGGTAGTAAGATGGCGGCCAAATTCGAAAACCTCCCGCAATCACTCGACTGTTTTTTTTAATTACTGCTGCAAAGCGAGTTTTTCACGCTTAGAAGTTACTTCAAATATAATCTGTTGATAAAAACGTTACAACAAATTGGAGAAAACGTATAAAAAAGTATCGAATAAGACGGTAAATTCCAGATATGTGTTCCGCATAACCATGCATGCACGATGCGGGAATTACAATGTTTTAGCATGGCACAGCTCTATACCATTATCAACACTTTAATTTTTATTATTTTTAAATCAATCTCTAAGATTGTACAGATTTTTGTCTAGAACTTTTGACAGGATTGATACGCCTTCAGGAATCACACCCATGACATTCCGAGTCAGACTCCGAATTGCCGGCAGTAAGTCCGGATGGCCGGCGAACTGTTGCCTCGACTGACGTTCTATGGCTTCTCAGCGTGCAAAGTTTTCTCAACTAGAGTCAATGTAATACAGTGTTATCGCGAAGAACGAAATAATATTGATGTTTAACATCTGTATAGCAGATAAATAATATAAGCTTTGTCCAATTCACACGCGACGCGACAGGCGCTACACAAGCAGTCAGTTATCCACAGAGGACGAGACGCAACATCTCACGTTTACACACGGAATTTACCGAGGTTACACGAATGAGCCAAATATTGTATCGAACTCAAGTGTTTGAAGCAATAATCAGCCTTGTCGTAAAGATTTTGATAGTCAAACACCAATTGAGTAAACGCATACTGAAAACTGTGTGCATATACTTGAAGTTGACTGAAATATTAATGCATCTGCTTTCAGAAATTCACAGGGGATGACGGATACTTCTGATTTATATTCCCAAAAACTGCCAAACATGATTGTTTGAGATGGCCGTCTAGAATTTGGCAGCATGTAAAATTCATGTCCACAGAAGGTAACTGAGACGACATGCCAAGTCCGCGCTCGTTACAAAAAAACTCCAACTGTTTAGCTGTAGTGTGTCGTCGCAGTTGACTTCTGTGGATATCATTTTTTCATGATGCGAAACTTCTCATCGCAGTCCGAATCAAATAACGGGATGAGGGCTAATTTTGTTTTGAACAAAGGTTCATTAAGTCTAGGACGTGTGTTATATACGCAAAGTCATTGGGCCAATGTCGAGGTCACTCAGGCCATAATGACAATACCTTTTCCTAGCCCGGACTTTAAAATGAAAAGTTTTGATAAGCTTATTCTTGCAACAATTGCTCTCTGTGTCTAGAATATATCCTGTATGACCTCTATCCAGTATTATTTGCCACGGTCAAGGTATCTATAGCCCGTACTGTACGATTCAATCCGAATAAAGAAACCATTTAATTATTTAAAATTAGGTATTTCATTCACAATCAAAAATATGGAATATATTCCATTACTTCTTTCATCAAACTTAACCTCACGCCTTAACCCACACCAAATAGTATAATGTTATGCTTTACTATTTCACCACCCTACTAGCGGGAGAGTATAGATTTTTCTCCCGTTTAGAGTTGGCAAACGAACAACTTCCTTTCCAATTAGAGGTTGCAAAAGAACAAATTTCTACACAATTGTTGCAAACCAACAATTCGCGGCGTGCATATCCTGCTCAATTCATCGGTGTCCTATTTTTGCATGGTTACAATTTTGCTCAAGAAACAATATTAACTTACTTCTGGCAAAACGATAACATCGAATAATGTTTGGACTAAAAATGTAAAATACATGTAAATATTACGTTTTATTGTTGTATATACGCGGAAAACACGGTATAGAACACCTTATGATCTTTCTAAGCATAAGCATTTACGCCAATGGAATCCTAAACATGACCTGGTCCTTACATTTTATCTGCTAACTAAAATATTTCACAAAACAATTTAAAAACAAACAAAAAACATGAACAACCACTGACAATCTTATTCTGCAAAAGAAATAGCCGAGGGGATCATTATTTCATTTCCAAATATGATTGCTCCAGTATGAAACAATAAATACTTGAACATTGAGTTTTTTAACTTATTACAAATCAATAATTCCCTTAAGCTTAATTTAACTTGAAATGTAAAATTGTCAGATAACACGCGTTGTCAAATCATTTTCATTAACTCCTTTTTTGTTTTAGGAAATGAAGTAACCATTTTAAAAACTTTGCAATTTGAACCTTGTTATATATAGAGCAAGCTTAATTGTATATCTGCATTCCATATGATAACACTAATGACTGCAAAAGCAATTGGAACATATTTATAAACAAACTACATTGTATATCTGATGTCTATAGGATAAAACTGATGTCTTCAAAGCAATTAGAACCTTATTACAGAACAAGCTTAGGTGTAAATATAATGTCCATATGGTAAAGATTATGTCGTCAAAAGCAATTGGAACAAGCTAGATTGTATGTTTGGTGTCCATATGATAATACTAATGTCTGCAAAAGCAATTGGAACCGTGTTATAGAAAAATATATTGTTTTATGTGATGCCAATATGATTAACTATTGTCTTCAAAAGCAATAAATCAAACTACATTGTATATATGATGTTTATTGATAAAAAATAATGTCTTCAAAAGCAATTGGAACCTTATTACAGAACCAGCTTAATTGTGTATCTAATGTACATATGATAAAGCTTTTGTCTTTAAAAACAATTGGAACCTTATTACAGAACAAACTTAATTGTATATATAATGTCCATATGATAAAGCTTATGTCTTCAAAAGCAACTGGAACATTGTTATAGAACAACCTAAAGTGTATAGTTGGTGTCGAGGTGATACAAACGAATGTCTTCAAAAGCAATTGGAACCTTATTACCGAACAAGCTGAATTGAATATCTAATGTACATATGATCAAGCTATTTCTTCAAAAGCAATTGGAACCTTGTTATAAAAAGCAAGCTAAAGTTGTATGTCTGATGCCCACATGATAAAACTAATGCCTACAGAAGCAATCTGAACCTTGTTATAGAGCAATCTACATTTTGTTTAAATACCTGATGCCCATATAATAAAACTAATATATTCAAGCAAACACCCACACCGCACCCCTTTCCCTGTACATATTTTGATCTATCTGTACGACTGATTGGTTGTTTAAACATGTTGTGTCCCAGCCCAGTATTCAACATTTATCTTTATACATTTCGTGACACCAGCTGCTTCTCTACTTCCTCAAATAGAACAGTTGATGAGGGCAGATCTAAGTTTGGCTTACGAAGTATGCACGGAACTATTAAACAAATGGTTATTTGATATATTAAAAGCGTTTCTATGTTTTTCGTAAAGGTTAGTCTGGAATTGGACACCTTTGAAGTATGAATATTATTCCAGCGCAGAGCTGAATTGATCCGTTGAGAAGTCTTAAGCGTTTCTTCATGTTTTACCATCGCCTGGTCAGTTATAAGCCATTTCTAAAAATGAGATTGAATTATATAACTTTTGTACACGGCATAACAGTGTGGTACTTGATGAAAGTAATTAAAAGCCTTCAGGAGATTTGTTTATCGAAATATATGATAAAGGTTTTAAAATAAATATTGAGGGAGATTATATATAAGCCATGCAGAGCGGATTATTAAAAATCATAACATGCTCAGGTAATTTTAATGGCGGTACGCAATAATTGTATGTCTTTCACTTTTCGTATTTAAAAAAAAAAACAGTAGCTACCAAAATAGTCAAAGAGTAAAAGTGTTCATTAAATATGTGAACGATATGCTAACCTCTAGTTATGATTTTTTTGTTTTCACAATTGGGAAATTCGAAGATGGATGGCTGCCCTAGTGTCCAACATCACTACAATTATGACTTGCATGCCCAGTGATTTTTTTCTTTGTTCTTCCAGACACTTTACACTTAGCAATTTCTCCACATCACAAGTGACGGCTTTCCGCGAATCGGCTACAATACTGTGTATGTGCTGTATTAGGACCATAAAAATATCACACAACGCCTACTACCACTATGTGTTCCAAATAAAGACAGGCACGATTGCCAATTATATTTCCATTGTGAGATGCCATATTATGTTTATAGGGACATAATTGGCAATTAACCGGACTACAAATGGTGTGAAAACAAAGAGAACACCCTAATTAAAAATGAAAGCTCGGATATTGTATCAACTTTGAGTAATATCCCATTAAATTTGTAACCTAAGTGGCTGAATACCGGAGCTGACAGAACCGTTATTGCGTTTCACTCAGACACTTCCCCATTGAATCAGAAGTGGAAGTGAAAGCAAAAGTGTGATTGTTCGTTTAAGACATATGATTGATTGGCTAACTGGAAATATGTATTGTGACAGTACTAATTGCTGTCGTTACATGGTTACTATGACCACCCGGATGTAAGTTACAAGGCATTTTGTATTTTATTTGTTTTGCAAATTGTACTGTTTTGTTAGCCTCTTACAATTTATTTTATAAGAGATTGTATAATGATCTTAAGTTTCAGCCTTACACTTTTTAGAAGGTTAAAAACATATTTTGTTTGACGGCTATAAATTGAAGATGATTCCAGTTATTAGGCTGTTTGATGCAGTCACAGATGACCCAAGAAGATTGATTTCAAAAACACTCATGTTGCAATGATTGTCGTTAATCAATCGGGGGTTTAATTGCGTGAAATCGTACATTGTAGTTGTACTGTGTTGCTCAAATAAATTAATTGCATTTAAACATATTAGTGATATGTACTTTACTGTAATAAAATGTTACACCTGAAGAAGTCTACTGGATGTAGACGAAAGCTTGTGCATATTCATTATAACTTTAATTTTCTTTTGTTAGTATATAAGGTGCAAACTATATCTTCCTTGGCTATTACATTTAGGGACTGACACGGCCCAACTCATATTTTTTATTTATAGATGAAGATATGATACTGTATATAAATATCTTGTTTAATATGTGCATACAAATATTGATACCCGGCGTAGTTTGCTTTTGATATGAAGTTTTCCCTATCAACCGTTCTTTAAAGGTACTATACCGCAGAATTTCTGCCAAAAATCGATTGAAACGAGTTAAACCGTGTTTTCTATATTTTTTTAGAATGGCCCTAAGTATAAGCTTTCAGAAAATATCAACCTCGAGAAAGTACGATAACCGTATTACAATAATAATAAATGTTGTAAAATCTGTAATGACACCTGCACAACAGATTTTACATTTTTTATTATTTTGTGTACACACGGTAGATAGAATGTCTCAAGCGGATTATATTGTATTTAAAATAATTTAACCTCCTTTGAGATATCAATATATTCACATGGACATGACGGAATACAGTTAACCGTGTGTATGTTTAATATACAAAAGTCCTGTATTTAAGCGAACAAGATAGGCACCATAAAACTAAACCTTACAAAATAAAGCACAACACATGCGGCAATATTTTCTAGTATGATATATTAATTCAGGGTGCAGATCGCTCACAGCTGTTATCGTTTTCCCTTCTCATCACGCGTTATTATAGCGCATTATGGGCCATCGCACTTTCTACGGAAGTTGATGTTGTTATCTTCAGTCATGAAGGATTTACAAGCTGGTAAACACATTTTTTCTTTCACATACATCACAACATGATATAATTATCTGATATTTGTGTAGAATACAGTAAGGTTTATGGACCTAAATAAATTCAAACTGACTTTATTAGTCATTTTGTATAATGACAAAAATGTTTATCAATGCATCGACGGGGGAAATCGATACATAGATGTATCAGAGTGCGTGCGCAGACAGATTACTTTCTAAGCTCAGAAGACTATGCGGCACAATATTAGACTAGTTTTGCCTATAATTTTGTAATGCATTTTTTATTGACATGCGATATGGGAATTATTTTCCAACTGATTACAATGCTCTTCATTATCTATTTGCACCGACTAATTTACACCACAGCCTTGCTTATTTGTATAAGTTATTCCATATTAGACTACAAGTAAGTCTGTATAGGGCCTGTGTTACGGTAGACACCAAACAGAAAGAAAACGATCAGCGATTTTATATATTTACAATATTTATTGTAA
>JAVFBZ010022577.1:0-11459 GCA_032466195.1 Katharina tunicata
GGAACAGAATGAACTGATAGTAAGGTTAAGAACAGAATGAACTGATAGTAAGGGAAGGAACAGAATGAACTGATAGTAAGGGAGGGAACAGAATGAACTGATAGTAAGGGAAGGAAACAAACAAAAACAAAGTCATAGTCATATTATAGAACATATGAAGTTGTTACTAAAATGGTTATTACATTTTTTGTAGGATTGATTAATTGATTGATTAATTGATTGATTGGTGTTTAACGCTGTGCTCAAAGGTATTTCACTTACGGCGCTTTATTCCAACAGCAGACAGCGGCTCTTTTCACCACCATAAAAAGTGTAGTCACTTTAGGGTTTTTGCTGTTGAAAAAATACTGTTCCTTCAGTGCTAAGTATGACAGCATTGAAAACATACTGCCCCTAGCCAGAGGACTTTTTCGTAGGATCACTCCTTTTCTAATGAAAGCCACTTATATTGAATTACTGTTAGTTAAATGTATGGTGGGCTGTTGGTGCTCATTTGTTGTAGGGTTTTAGAAAACTAGAAACAGGGTCGACATGATGTTCAAATTGTCTGAACTTCATTAGGTTATATATTTTGGGTACTGTATGAACCATCACAAAGCCACTTGTTCTCAGAAGAGAAACTCTGAACAAGGAAGCCATGTTGTTATAGATAACATATTTCGACCATCATCAGTTGTTCAGAGTTTCTCTTATTGTATATTACTCTAAACTAATCCATGGAACTACTGACAACTGTTCTCCTGTATAATAAAGTATTACCAAAATAAAAATAGTCCTGTTTACCCAATTCAAGGATATACATGTGATAATATAATAATTTTGTTTGATTTGGAATTTTTTAAAATGTTGACAAAAACACAAACAATGTTTTTGAAAAAATAAATCCAATGAATATCAAATGAATTTTCACTTAAGTCTCGTTTACACGCTGGGACTTGTAGTATCAACTCGTCAAATTCGACTGAGTCGAAGCATGTGATTAGAGCAAATCGATGCGAATTTAGTTGTATTCAACAAGTCGAAAGCGAGCTGATTGCTCTATTTCTTCCGATGAGTCGAAATGCTTTCAGCCATTCAAATTGGGGAATTTTAGTTGAATCGCATTACCTCCCTTCGTTCAAATTTTTTCCAATGTCACCAAGGCCGAAGGTATTCCCCTTGATTGCAGATCAGCTGTTTACCCGGTTTAACAGTGCCCTAGAAATGTTATGGCACATAAAACAAAACGATTACAGCAAGTTATTTGTTAAGTTCACGCGAAAAGCACATCACATTCGACCATACTCATTCAACTTTTGTAGATCCGACAAGTCAAATTCGACAGGTTTATACTAATTCGCACCGTGTGAATGCGGCTTTAGCACACAATTTCTCAACATTTATGCAAAGAAAATTCTGTAAAAACACGTAAAGATTTCAGAAAATGAATTTGTACAGCTGGTGTTACCAGCTTCACTTTTAATAACCCTAGAGAAATGTGCTGACATAAAGAGAGATTGCAGTGATCTTGTAATTGCTTAGTAAGAAGGCATCGATTATATTCAAATTCATTTTACCACCTGGCACATGCCACATCTGCATTTACCTCCAATCTGAGGAAGGGATTATAGGGGCTTACATCGGGATTAAAGGGAACAACAACAACATGTTAAAACATTGTGTGTGCTATATGTTATACTGCCAACTACTTACTGGTTAATGAATATAATATACATAATGTAGTTATGATAAATGTCATTTTCTGTCTCCTGCGGAAATTTGATAATTAATAATAGGTTTTCTTTTTAATTACACGACACAGAAAATTAGCTCCAGCCACAAGGGACTTGAGTGTGATGTGAATACATGTAATAGTGTCCTTGATTGGGTCGATAAGAAAACAAAAATCTGATATAAATATATCACAGCCTGTTACGTCACTTCCACCATATGGTTGATTAAAACTACATCTTTGGTATAATAAAAAATTATTTGAGTAACAGATAGAGCCAAGGTAAATGAACAATGTACAAAAACGTAGCCCGAAGCACCTCAATAACTTATGTGATTAGGGGCAGCATCATGAAATAGTGAATATCTTATGTCACAAATTTAAAATACAGAGACCAATGTTTGTTTGTTTGTTTGATTGGGGTTTTGCACCGTACTCAAGGTTATTTCAATAATATGACGTTGTGCCAGCCCAATCGGTGAAGGAAACAACCTTTAACAATGCTGGCACATGCATGACAGGACAAAACATTTACATAACATTAACAAAACAGGACACCACAACAAATTGGCATCCTGTGCCCCTTAGCTTCAAGAGCATCAAGGCACCCACACAACCATGTTGACTGTAACACTCCTCTCCATGGAACATTACCTTGTGATTTGTGAACATCAAAATATAACCTTAAGCATCAGGTAAATGATCAGAATAATTTCTAAGCTCCTGTTGATAACATGGGTAAGTTGATATCCCAATTAATAGAACCATAATCAGCTAAGAATTCGTTACAAAGCCGTTAAAGTAACTATCATTATATCACGCTATATTTCTCCTCACCATAATCTACCTAGCAAGCAACAAAACTACTTACTCAGGCCTGACCTGAACAATTTCTTTGTTAGGGATGATAGCATGTGTAACTGGTTATCACATATACATTTAATAAATTAAAAGCCAAACTATGGATAATTGTCAAAAATATTATAGGTTGATGGTAAGCCTCCACACATTGATAATTTTTTGAGCAACAAATCAGAACCCCAGATAAACAATGCAACTTATAACATACCTGATTTGAATAATTCCTTTGTTAGCGTCTAAAGCAGGTGCAATTTGATATCTTAGATAGGAAAGTGAAAACTAGTTGACAATGTATAAAAACAGCCATTCCCTTAACTTTAATAATATCACATCGACTAAAGTACTCCACACCATAAATCACATTTTTAACAACAAAAGAGAACCCTAGCTACAACATACATGTACCTGATCTGAATAATGTTTCTGTTATGCCTGATAGCGTGTGTAAGTGGATATCTCATGGAATAAAGACGTAACAGTGTGGGAATAGTTTATATGGGTAGGGCAACTTCAATAATCAATGATCTACCGGTAGCTAGCTACAGAGTTGTCTGGCTTTATAATATGCACCTGTCATTTGAGGTAAATTAATTGCATTTCTGGTGTACAGCAAGTGATATCAGCCGCAAGAAGCAGGGAATTGTATCTCAAAATCTTTTTTACAATGAAATACATATATATGTTTCTTAACTTCAGGTTTTGCAATATACTTAATGTTATTTCACTTAAATGTAAAACACATCTTAAGAGGATTTGGTTTGTGTTTGCTTAGGGTTTTGCAACAAGCTTGGCATAATTCCATCCATTTGATGGGGTGCCTCCCAAATGGGTGAAGGAAATCACCTTCAAATGACACTACAGTAACAAACCACATTCATGAATTATTTCTCAAGGTTGGATATCAGAGGGGTGGACATGGAGGTGGTTCACGTTTACTGCTCACCATTTAGTACCCGACTTGGAGTGTAATTGGTTTTATTCACATGGGACTGAGCTGCTCTTTATGAACTAGCATCTCACTATAAGATAATGATATCTCAAAATAATAAAATAATTTTAAGTATAGCATTGAATTTTAGTTTATGTGCACTAACATCACACATAATGCGTGAGTTTCTAAGAGTATAGGCTAGCTAAATTTATTTTCGAATTCCAATATTGTCACTACTGAAATGTAAACAAGGGACAAAGTAGTATGCTTATAATGTATCTTTTGTATCTATTTATTCGGTTTCATTTTCTTCTGAACAATGACAAACTAGATTTGTTTGATTGGGGCTTTTAATGTATTTCAGCCTAACACAATGGGCAAAGCAAACCCTCTCAATATCACTGGCAAGAAACCATGACGCTACAGTACAAAGATACACTGTGGGACAAAAAAACAGGACAGCACAACAAATAAGCTTCCTCATGTTACTTAGATCAGTGAGTAGCGCAGCACAACAAGCTCTCCCCAATGACCTGCGGTCAAAATAGAGAGAAAAATGCCTGCACAATAAATCAGATAATAGAATTCAAAACCATTTTGCCTTATTAGTAACTAATTGTATGTATCCTTTGGTGCCAGCATTTAAGCCCTTGAGAGTAAAGTTTACAATTTGTTGCTGTGAATGCAAACATGAATAGTAACAAATTGTAACATGCGTAAAAGACTCACCTTGTTAACGAGGCAGTAGGTTAACGTTAAGGTTTCTCAGGTATTCTACCTACAGGTAAATTCCATGAAGTATTATCAGCCTACTAGCAGTTACACCCCAAACCAGAGATACTCGTAATTCCGGAGACTGGAAAAAAAAAAGGTCAAAGTGTTGTCATGGTTGTAAGTCATTTATTCACGTAGTTGCCGTCGGTAAGTGTAAGTCTTACTTAGAGTAAAGCTTCCGATGATGTTTACTGTTGTTGTACATCATCGGACTACGGGTAATAAAAAGAAGAGATCATCTGACTTATAAGTTATACCCAAAATATACTGTTTGACAATGATATCTAGTTAAACTGAGCAAATATGTTCTACAGATATTTGTAACTTATGCATATAAATACAAGTATACACGGGACCCTGAAAAATCATGCAACCATACAACCATAGTTCAAGTGAAATTCAATGTCTTGGGGAGAACTTTTTTAAATAATGTATGTGATTTGGAGAGAAATTTGTGATACATAAGTTTGTGTTCGGAAGAAATTTTGCAGTTTATCCAGGGGTGGATGTATACCAGTGAAAAACTAACTACCGTGATACTAATTCCATGTCAAGTAAAAGGTGCAAGTCTAACATGTGAAGGAAGCCACTCTTTGACTTCCAACAGGTGGTTGGTGGGAGCTCTCTGTACCCTGGGGCTCTCTGAAGCTAAGGGCCATCAGGAAGCAGATTTGTTATTGGGTCCTAGGGTGGTTCCCTTCAACCACCGCCCACCCTCCCAGCCATCAAGCCAGCTAATCAGTCATCCATGTCTTGACTTCATTAGGTGGGTCTAGTCAGACTTTTAATGGACAAAAAATAAATGTGAACTAAACGGATCCAGATCATATCAGTCATTTTTTGGAACTATTAATTTTGATGGGTAAGAATGATCTGCATCAATTCACTTTTTTTTGTCCGTGTCTTACTGTGCCTAGAATAGCTTATGGGGCTGTCGAAAGTGATCCAGAACAGAATGATGCTGTTCATTATACTTCAACTTTTCAATGCCCCTGTAACACCAGCTAAAGACACCTTAGAATGAGCACTGGGCGCATTATAACATGATGGCAAAGCAAATGGGTATCAGAAAGCATCTGTTAACTGAAGACTGCCATGTATAGTGTTAATCAGAGACGGGTCTGAAACACCCTATTTCCATGAATTTTGACATAGCAAAGATAGGGAAAATGTCATATGAGGCACCATGTTTCTGTGAAAATAAGGATGGGAGACACCTTTCTGGTTAATTATATGTTGCTATATATAGGAACTTTTGTATAGCGCTTACATGTACCAGCATTCACTCAACTATTTAAATTTTTCATAAAATTTTGACTGCTGGGTGCAGCAAGTTTGGGCACCCAAACTGTTTTATTCACTCAGAGAATGTGTTCAATAAAGATACATAATTTTGAATAATTAAAAATATATATATTCTCTACATTTATTAATATATATATAATATACAGTGGCCTGCCCTACACTTACTTGACCAGCCAATCCTTTTTTTCTTCTCTTCAAACCAGCACAGATAGTGCTAGGGATATTGGCATGTATGAAGTGTAAGTTAATCTAACTAAGGTTGACATACATCAGTGCATACATCTCTCTGTACAGATCTCTAACTAGGCTTACCTTCTCAACAAAACAACCCGGACAGGTAAAAATTGCCTACTATTGTCAACTGCCAGATACACGGTGGGACTGCGACTTAACTTAGTACAGGTAACAAAATCACCATAGACAATGTTGACGTAAAAATACTGGTAGCCTTATAACTTAATATTAACATATTTACAAAAGGCATCCACTAAAATTGATGCTTACATCCGTGTAGGCAGAATTCTTGATTTATAAAATAAATATTCAAATAAATTTCCCAAATAATTGTCATGATTAGCATCAAAGCTAACACTACAGTTCCCTATAATGTTAACTCGGCCTACGGCTACCTGTACAAGAAATCAACCGAGGGTTTTTGTCTACTGCTGCCACATGGTACAGGTAAAAACACACCATAGGGCTACTAGTGGACATTCAGTATAAGTAGACAATTATTAATAAGGACATTCAGTACAGGTACATGTACCTGGGCCAATATTACATGTATAGGCCCAGGAACCTGTAACTGTCTACTTATACCGAATTATACTATATCCTCATAAATTTATTAATAACATCCAATATTAAACATTTTCCTAAAAACTGTATGTTCTGAAACAGACTGAAAATAAATATTCTAATTAATGTTCGTAAAATTAATTAATTTATTTATTTATTTGATCGGTGTTTTTTAACGTCGTACTGAAGAGTATTTCACTGTATATATATGTAGACTTTTAGTTGCCAGAATGGTTTGTGGTGGAAAACCGAGTAGAAACTTTGTAAAAACCACCCTGTAATCTCCTCAGCCACCTGAAAAACTTATAAATGAAAGACAGTTTTCTAACAATTTAGAAACTATCCTTTAAAGCACTATAAACTTCAGTGGAAGTATTTTGCACCGATCCCTAATTTTATCTGACATTTCTATCCACAACAGAACAGGACCTAGTTTATATTACCTTCATCTACTTCTGCTGGAAAGAATCACCTGGTCAAAACACACCCTGACACTACTGTACAATGAAGTGACAGTCTGACATGTATGTAGTACAGATTTCTATGTGTACTCTAAACGTGTGCATATCAAATTCACTACATCAAACACAAATATTTAAATTCATAAACCTTAACTGTACACAATATGAGCATGAAAACTGCTGAAAGTGAAAGCCCCTCATCAGACCTACTCACTTTGTTTATTATATCCCTTAGCCATTTTTTGATGGCTGTATGAGTCTGTATCTAATCTTGTGTGTACTGACTGGCCATTTTGTCACCTGTATCCCCAAAAAGTGGGGTAAGAGCCAAATCACCTTGTAATTAGCAGTGCATGTTGTGATTCAGAATTGAACAAAATATAAAAATATGTAAAAAGCAGTACGAAATAGTCCATGACACACACAGTATAACCAGCTGCCCTGTGGAGCTGGTTCCCGAAGTCGGAAACAAGGCCATTCAATACATTAAAGGTGAACTTGTCTTGACGTACATGTAGGACAAGATTCGCTTTTAACTTTAAATGGCAGACCTACATGAAACTTGTGACTGTGTGGGAGCCTAATGGGAGAGAGAAAGAACCCTCTCTCTACACTGACCACGAACAACAGGACACATGGCAGACTCACCAACACAGCAAATCGTCTCAGACATGACAGAGAGTACATGTACCACCCGACTGGCAGCTCCCAGCCTCCTGCAAATCACAAGCCCTGAATATTATTAGTACATTGCTTTGAACTCTTGACAGGCAGTTAACAATTCTACCCAGGCAGAGTTTTCATAAATGTCACCTTTAATCCAGTCTCCTGGAGTTTCCTGAGTTGGGGAAACAGTCACTTCACAAGCAGTCTGTTCCGAACTGATTATAATTCAGTGTCAAAATGTTTGTTAGATATATCCCAAGAAATAAACATTTAAAACTTCAATTTTGAAACCAACTAAAACCGTGCAGTTTCAAAGATAATAGTGAGCTGTATTATCCCAAACATTTTATTTACAAAATGCAGTCCCATAAAAAAAAGCGGACACACTTATATATATATAAACAACACATTTATCTGCTTCAAACTTGATTACTTTCAAACAGAACACCAGAAGTAAGTTTATATTACGGACAAGTAGCAAAACACATACAAGATATTGCCATCGTGGCCGTCTTCAAATCATGACATTGTAGCCAAACTAAGACTGTCAAAAGATGCTCAACAATCCAAGTAACAATTGTGAAATGTTGGTGCCAACATGATTGAAAGAAACACAGCATAAGCAAGTGTACTGATTGTAACAAACAACATCATTGATCACTTCCATAAAGAAATCTAATAACAAGTACTGTATATACATAAAACTGTCTCAGCACACTTCAGAGTTTACTAGTGGTGAACAGGTAAGTAAATATCAGTTGAAATAACATAAGATCACTTACATTGTGAAAATAAAGTAGTGGTTCCCCTTTGTAGCCATATATCATCCCATACATTATTACAACAACAGCACTCCAACAAGACAATCTACTTACAGGTACACCAATATACACAAAACTGTCCGTTTCATAATTGATAAGTGTTGTAGGGTTCATAAATATGTCAGGCAGAGAGCTTATCAAAAGTGTGGCTACTTAATATAAATCCTCTAAGAAATGGTTCGCTTAATTTTTTTTAGAGGGCTCTCCACTGTGAGCACAACATCATTTCATATATAATTATGTTGTTTATAAATAAGTGTTTAATACTTTAAGCCTATTTTCGGATATGTAATGCACCAATCTCCTAAGGGCACATTTCAGTATATATCTATCTGTCATAGGACTTTAACCAGCCATGCCTGCAATTTGATCAGCCAGAAATATTAAATCTAATGGCAAATCTTAATATGCATTATATATATTTATGTTTTAGACTCTTACAATTTAAATTACCTGTCTGACACTCTGAATAGTTTGAGATACATGTATTTGGCATTTTTATGAAGTGTCTAGGATTATCGCTCTATCGGTATAATACAAATCCATGTTCTTTGGGTTTTTTTCCCTTCTTTTCTAACTCCCACAATATTCCAAGACTTTGCTAAGTACAAGTACAGCTGGGGGTGTCACCGTTTGACTTGAAACTCTATCAGACGACCACTCACAGTTTCAGTCGCATGCCGGTCGCAGAAAGCTTTTTCAGATCGACATGCACCTGTCTGAAATAATGTGCAATAAGTCGTCGCAATGAGCTGCGTTTAGGTGTGAGTCGTGGCCTAGTTGCAGTCAGTTGTAGAAACCTAGTGGCAGGGAGTCGCAGCGCAGATCTACGCTAAACTGCCTAGACATTTAGTCTTAGAGGCAATAAGGCAATGCAAGTCCAACTGATACTTTGTATGTTCTTTTGAGTCACACAAAATATCAGTACTAACATTGCATCCAAGAGGATTTATGAGAAAATTGCCAACAAACATTCAAACAGTATTTTTTAACGAAGCAGTCCATGAATTCTATATATTTTTTGGGTACAAATTATTAGGGAACATTTGTGTGGTATGATATTTCTAGGTCTGAACCCTTGGCCTTTAGTTAATGTCATATCCCTTCTAGTGAGCACCTGTTTAATAAACCCAATATATGAACCAGGTGATAATATTATAGAAAGACTTTAAAATTAAACGTGTTTACTAAACACATCATCTATGCAGGTAAAGTAATAACCTATAAATAGTTTTATTAAAAAAATATATACATGAATATACATATATGTACATGTGTCTAATAGTCGATATCCCTGTGCCAGCATGATTACTCTTTATAAAAAATATATAGACAGATATCCCTGTGCCACTGTGATTACGCTTTATAAAATATATATAATCAGAATCCATTGACAGAAACCTTTTTTTTTTCATTTTTGATCATTCTTATTTTGCTACTGAACTTCAGTGAAGTTTTGTAATTTAGATTATTTTCTAAATTTTTATCTAGTATTCAACTTAACATTAAGACATATTTACATATTTGTCAAAATTATTTAAAAAAGAAATAACTTAAATTCGCTTTTTTCATTTTTTTTATTTCTTTATATGTTTACCTGCAATTTTCATTAACTGAAATCACAATTTTACACAGGTGATAGAGATATTTACATACCTGTATTTTAATATTGTTTACAGGTTAAACTAGGTCACACAGATAGATATCAGAAATGCCAGTAGATCAAAGGTATTTACAGAGTGTTATCACTGGGCGGATCATCTCATTACAGTGCAGTGACCACCCAGATGAGATTATACTGTTTTATTTTTAAATCTTACACACCAATTTATGCAGCGGCTAAATGCATGTATGTACATGTAGCTTTGTTTTCTGGGTACTGGTACATGTACATGTAGGTATTTTAAGCTGTTCATGAAATTATTAGCAAAGCCAACCATGTTATATACAACAAGCTCTGTGTTTCAAGTAGTCATGCAAAATTAATGCTTGCATATTAATTTATTGAAAAAGGGAAAGAATAAAATCTGAAACACATGCTAAAGAAAAAAGACATTTCTAAATTGCTTTCTAAATATTTGCATACAAGCTTTTGAGAAAACGCTGTTCTCGTCTTCAGGTGGCCGTGCCATCATACATGTATGTAACATATTATATAACCTGATTTTAACTCACTCCAAAGACTATAAAAAAGTAGGGAATACGGGAATGTCATTCCGGGAATCTTATGAATGGCGCAATTTATTTTTTTTTAATATCAAAAAAATAAATAAAAATAAAAATATTCATTAAAAAAACAAACTTATATGGGTAAGGTTAATTGAAACATGGAGCAGTTTTGTTGACTGACACGATTGTTCAACAGACTAGCTCTGCACGATCTACCCATCAGCTAATGCACTGCTGTCGTTTTGTAGTCGGCATAGAATGACCTAAGCTTTCAGATTCCAGGAATACATATTTTATCAAAGCAAAACTGGCGAATCCGAGATGAATGACGAGGCAGAGGCTCATGAAACAACCTAAAATGTTAAACATCAATTGCTTAACCAAGGTTAGCGGACCTGAATGAATCCATTTAAAGGGAGATTACTTATCGATGTTTTAAAATTGTTATTTCCTGTTAAATATTTTTATTTTTATTTTCTAAATGTCAACATTTTTATTGCATTATTTGTCACTTCAATATTTAAGGTTCATAATAAATCCATGATATTTATTTGTAAGTTTCTGTAGAATTTGAATTTCTGACAAAGTATTATATCCTTGGTTACTGTGATTGAATATGCTTATGTGGACTTGAAAGTGAAAGTAACCACTAGCCAATGGTTGAAAGCACCATTCTGACATTAGAATAGTTTATAAGGTAGGGTGGCTGGTTTAATTTTTTACACATAAAATTATATATAGGGTTATTTTTTTTATAAAATCAGGAAACTTAAATTCCTGTGCGTCATTTGTGGAAAGTCGATTCCAAAGACTCACAGCATTTGAACAAGGGAAGCTGAACATGCTTGATGCTTAGCTTCAGTACAGGTTGTCGTACAAGCTCAAACAAGAATGATGTGCAACATAAATAACCTCATGAAAGTACAGTGCATTTGTACAGTTCACGTATGTTAAAACGGCAA
>JAVFBZ010022599.1:0-11459 GCA_032466195.1 Katharina tunicata
ATTTGTGCAATGCTTACGCGACCTGCACATATTTTTAACCTCCATGTGTTAAACAGTATAAGCATATAAAATCGATCATGCTCGTGGGAAATTTTTTTGAAAAAAAGAGGCCTTCCCGGGAAATTAACATTTTTTCAAGCCGTTGTCACAAATAATATGTAATAATAAAAGTTGTAATATTGATGCCATACTATTAATGAACTAAAGCATGTAAAATCCATTTGTCATGTTTACAGCTGTAGTTATGTGCTTTGGTAATAGCCTGAACCTGGCTTCATCTGGTTCGTCCGATTTTGTTTTCACTGTATATCAGAACAAATTAAATCAGGTTAGTTTTTTGTAAAATAAATAAAATAATGAGAAGGATGTTGTATAAACAGGACACTCGATTGGAAACAAGGCATACAATGTGTGAACGATGTGCGGCTCAGACATGGTTTTGTAGCGGAGGAGTTGCTTTTGTGCGTACTGTATCATCTCATGTTCCAGATAAATTCTCATAGACAAGTCTCGGGATAGATTTTATGTCGAGTTGCTATGGGTAACCTTCAGACATCTTGAGAATAGGTAATAAGAGTAGGATGTTGTAAAATATATGTGGTAAATATATATTTTTGGTGAATATGTGAGTACGCACAAGGACTAACTACCTTGAAGTCCCGACTCGTCCGATTCAAATCCGCGCCTTTTAATACCACACATCGTTCACATATTGTAAGCCAACAATCCTTGGACGATAAGCATCTCGTTTCCAATTTCCCAATAGATTCGCTCCTTGTTTGAACTGGACGCGGATTGAGTTTCCTGCTTGTCATCCATGCTCATTATTTTATTTATTTTACAAGTAACTAATCTATGTGATTTGTTTTGATTTACTGTGAAAAGAAAATGTGATGACTTGGATGAGGCCGGGCTCAGGCCACTACCAAGTAAACAACTACAGCTGTGAACACGACACGTGGATTTCACCTGTCAATAATAATATGGGAACAATATTACAACTTGACTTTTACATAAAATTGTGACCAATTATTATTGATTCACGTCCATATCTTGGCTAGTAAAGCTCCTAAAATAGCTTTCACGCATTTAAAAATCCGTCAAGAGCTCTGTATGGTTCATGTTTTCAGGTACACCAATAGTTACCAAGACAAAAATAAATGACGAAACAGCTTTCACTGTGATCAGTGAAATAATGCCAAAAAGAAGAGAATACATTGATTTTAGCAAGAATACAATCCGAAGACGATCTTGACTTGACTCAGAAAAATGAGCATTGTAAATGATCAGGTCGTGAACGATGTATGTCTTATGTTAGAACAAGGCGTGCCTTGTCCAAGAATTGACCACACATTATGCAAACAATCCACGTCGGATGTGGAAAGTTTATGCGGACAGTAGCACACATAGATATTGTAAATACAATCTGAAAAGAATATCATGTAGACCAAGAAATTAACCCATTAGTCTATAAAGTAAGGATAATTCATATTTTTTACAAATGTAGAGAAAGAAAATTTTGGTCGCCTCCACCGGGATTTAAGCTCGAGTTTCTGGCTAGCAGGGCCAACCCTCTCATCGATTGAGCTAAAGAGGCGCACGGTAGAACGACCGAAATTTTATCCAGGTAAAGGCTGCAAATCTATATATGACTTACCTGGGAGGGCTGAAATAAAGTCCCTCTGAAGCATGGGCTTTAGAAATGAATTAATTTGTCCATGTTGGAAATGACTCATGCGTAAGAGCAAATGCTCTAAAAACATGACTTGTTCTGGTTCAGCCCATTTTTCAAAATACTTTGTACAAGTGTCTCTTTCCTTGGAATATTCTGGGGAAGATTCTTTCTGGGGTGTTGAAATGCTGTTTATCAAAGCAGCACTTTCAGCCTAAAAGAAAAAAAAATCACATTTTAAACAAATAAATACAGTATGAGTTAATTGACATCTGATGAGGACGTTTACCAAACTCTGCTAATATGAAGGTCTGCAAACAACTATTTGAAAATATTGGTCCATCATGGGTAGGTAATGTACAGTACACGCATGATCCACTGCACTTGAGCCATACATGTATGTTGTTTTTCCGGAGATAAGTCACATAGCATGCACATGATGCACTAAATATATTTCTTTCAATGCTTATTTACATCTTCTCAAATTTTTTCTGCTGTGGATCAAAATATATATTTGAAGCGCCAATTTCAAACAATTTTCAAGTTATACAGGGAGATTACTGGACTTGACTGCCATCTTGCTACTCTAGTTGAAAAACAAAATGTTACCCATGTGCAAGTTAATAGTCTCTTTTGATGTGTCAGTTCAACCAAACAGAATTAGAAATGGCTTTATAATTGAACAAATGAATACCTGGTTAGTTCAAAAACTCCTGTTTGCATAGTCATATTATATTAATTGATGTACATGTACAGACTTATAGCGTTATTGAGCACCTTAAAAATAAATTAATACAAGTCCCAGCGGCTTTTTGAAAGTTAAATTTTTGCTTTAATTACATGAACACACATGACCAAAGTTTTGCATAATTCACTATGACTTGTACTACAAGTCAACAGTCATAAGGTGATTCTTATTATTATTTTTTATCATGGAGGTATACAACAGAAGGAGACACAACTCTAGGCAGTAAGACTGGTCTAGCTTCGGTGCCTGCTGAACTATTCAAACTATTAAAAGCCAATAAGCTGGCGAGCCGTCTTTCATAACTGATGTTCGATTTCGCCAGCTTTTGCCTTCGACACATATGGCATGATATGGGTCTAGTCAGTTTCAGTAATGGGATTGTTATGTCCCATTTCTTCTTAGTTGAATTATAATGGTAAAAAATATGTGCGGTTATAAGGTATTAACAAAATATATAAGTCTACAAGAATGTTCTGGATTTCATCTGATAATTCTTTGTGATTTACATATAAAGTAGTTCAAATTTGATGTGTCAATTTAAATTATTTATTTTAGTGTTTTTAGGTTTCAGCCAATTCATCGTTAAAGAATATTTATGGATGGACACAATAGAAATATAATTATTGCCATGAACGGTGGCTGGTTTTCAAGAAATATGATCATGAAAAATTTGTCTTTGAATTTTATGGGAATTTTGTCAAAACTGCAAAATTTCTCACTCTTAAAAGCATGAATGAGAATATTTCTGCCATCCATGGGTAATCAAGATTTAGTTTAATACTTTAGAAGAAACTTAAATTGCTTTTTACAGCATGTGGTCAATTTTGTGACCAGTACTGCCTTTAAATGTAATTTTAACTTGTCTTGGACCTACTTTTACGTTTATGTCAATCACCTGAAAGTAAGTGGCTACTGAATAAATCTGGTCTGTGGATTAGTTATTAACTCTCTGGAGGGCTATGAGTTCTTAATTGATTATTCCCCAAATACACAATAAAGGAAATATAAAATATGATAATTATTTTAGTCAAGATCAATCATTTCTGTATTTGTGCATAGTATTTCCTACCATTAATTAATAATCACCCTATTTTGTCAACAAGAAATACACAATTCACATACAAATTTAAGATCTTGTCATGGCGAATGATTCTGTGTTTACCAAAATTTGCCAAGAAGATGCTGTTCAACCTTAATACCACATCATGATCTGCTAATCTAATACAGTCCTACTGTACATAGTACACTTCGATGTGGCACAGTGGTACCACCTTCTGTTAATACCACCATCAGCTTCATGTAAATTACAATGTAATATTGAGTTAAAATTTATTAATAATCAAATTATCTTTGCTTCTGTATCTTGGCTAGCAGATGCAGACGCTACGTCCAACACTTCATTACTGAACACCCCAGTGTCTTTCGTTCAGTTTACCACAAACAGCAAACAATGAATGTGAGATTTCATCTACCGTTACGAGTTTAAGAGCAATGAGCTTTTGTACATATCAGAATGTAAAACAGTGAAGATGGCGACTTGGGGGAAATACACCACAGAAAACCCCCATAGCGTTTGGACAATTATTACAGTGTTTACCCTTTTCTGTTCGGTTCTGTGTTCTTCTGGTGTTCCACATGTTTCCATTGTACTTTCCATTGACATCATATTGGCCTCGAAAGCCAACTAATCTTGGCAAGCCAGAAAAAAAGACCCTAGCTTCTGGTCTGATCGGTACTCCTTTCAGGAAATTTTTACGTGACGTCATCTACAACATCTCGTTTGCAAGAGAAATAAACTAAAGTGAAAAATTAGCTTTGAAAAAGCTATTTTGTTAGCAACAGATAAAATAAGCATCTACTCTTCTCTTTAGCGGATATATAAGTTGATTATATTGCTTTACAAAAAAAAAATTAAAATAATTCCCATGAATCCCAAAGAAAGATGGCAGCCTTCAGCGACTTGAACGTATTTGCCGGGAAAGATGAATTTCACACTTTTCATACTCTTCAGATGGCCATAAAACGTTAGTTACACCCAAAGTGTTATGATTTCGACTCAACTCCTTATTCAATAAGTTATTGAGCTATGTTAGACTAGGTTGTCAAAGTCTTTCAAGTCTTGAAAATAGCAATAGTACGACACATATAGGCTTTATAGCTGCAGAGACCAAGAGTAGCTCTTCATCCTTGATAATCAAAATGCGGAAAAATATAGGCCCAATAACATTTCCACTGAACATGTAGTCCTTTTTAAAGGGACTCCGACGGACGACATTTCACATTTTTATATTGACAGTACGTTGGATTCCTTCATCAGATTCATTTTCCTGAAAGATTTTAGTGCACCTTTCAGTTTGGATCCTTATCTGCGGAAAAAAACAAGCGATTTACTTTCTGACTAGGCTTTGAAATCCAATCATTGAATAATCATTTTCGGCCGCATAAGTGTCTCTAACTGTAAAATTCCACCGACTTTGAGCTTGTTGCTTTTCAGCTTGACCTGAAATTCGTCAAAAGCAAAATTAGAGAGATTGTGTGCTTGGCAACTGAGTGTCACCTCAAAACATCACGAGAGCGTCCTAAAAAGATTATTTGAGCCAAGAGTGGGTTTTTTTTGTCTGTTTTGTCAAACAATGTGAAATAACATCCGAAATAAATATCATCCGTCTGATTTTTTTCTCTTGCGTTGTTGTGTGTTTTGCACACGTGATGCCCTGCATTGTCTGCTTGTCACCAATGTTATTTGTGGGTGGCTAGGTTACTGCAGGTGGTTGGGCAGCAGCTTCCGGTTCCAAGGTGCTCTATGATATAAGGAACATCTGGAAGCCAATATATGTTGTGGCGATGTGTTTTGTGACCTGTCTTTATCTGTTGGCATCTTTGTCTGTTCCTAACTTCCCAGTGTCGTTGCCCTCTGGCTTAGGGGCACCTGGCAGTATGTTTCCAGATAATATTCATATGGTCTTACAGGCGTCTGTGTTCCAAGCGCCATTTAAGTTTCCTTCAAGGATTGGGTTGATTTGCAATCAAAGAAATCAAACAAACCTTCAATCATTGGAATGGCAGCCGCACACTGCCATATGAGTGAAATGACCCTAAGTACAGCATAAACCCTATCAAGCAATCTTAATGTGCGTGGCAAGTAGGACAGAAGTAACTAGACGAAGAAATTGAAATCTACAGAAGAACAAGTTTTTACTGGCCCTTAGACAAGCCTGTGTTGTTAAGGTTTATGGACTGTGGAATTTTAGTCCTAAGTTTTCAAACTACAACATGGCTTTACACACCCGTACCCCCCATTTTTTAATTTTTCAAACTTGAAAGATCAGTTTTAATTTAATGAAACAACAAAAAAATCATGAAAACCTCCCACATGGGTTACGAAAATGAGTGTTTGTGAAATTCAATTTAAAATCAGCAATTCATATGCAATAACATTCTCCCTCTTTTAATTTGCTTTGTACAGATTTAACCCCTACACCTGGGGTAGTCAAGAGTCACTGGTACAAGACTTGATTCTTTTCAAATGCTGACTATCCAAGTTGATTTTTACGTTTTATGTTGCAGTTGGATATCAAGTTGTGGCCGTTAATAACTTTGTTGAGGAAATAAAGGGGAAATCTAAGAAAGGGCCACAGGTAATACATATTGTCATTTCTTATGAAAAGTTTTAAAAAAAATGTGGGTGTCTACATGTACATCTGTCACCTAAGTGTTAACAATGAGTGCCCCATAGGAGGTGTTTGAGCGAGAGCCTCCTGTGCCCTGGTGCTCTCTGAGCTAAGGGTCTTCAGGAAGACGATTTGTTGTGATGTCCAGCTTTTGTCCTGTAAATGTATCGTGGCCTCTTTTGTGTTGCCAGCGTTGATATGGGTGGATGAAATATGAATGAAATAACAAACAAACAAAAAGTGATCTTTTGCCATTGTCTTTGAGGGTGTTTTGTTTTTCACGCATTGAGCTGGCATGTCGCCATATAAGTGAAGTACATGTAACCAAAAGCTCAGAGTCATACCCCTATCAAACAAACAATTTGTGTACCATAAGCCAAACCTGTCAGAATGAGTATAGATCATCTGGACGTGGTGAGAAAGACTGCTGTCCAGAAACATGCTTTTTTTTGTGTTCATTGTTACGCACATGTATTCACCTTAAAGTAACATAAGCACTCACAATTAGGGTTTCACAACAAATTCTGATTGCCTTGATTCTAACCAACTTTGAAGTTTGTGCATAAACTAAAACAATTACTTTGAACTGAAAATTATTAAGTTGGTTCAAGGCTAGTAATAGCCAGGAGAAATCATGCAATAATTCGAATTCAGCGTACGGAAGGCTGGCAATTTTTCCTCGTATTCCTCAAGTAAAGCCTTTGATCTCGCCGGGTTCATGACCGAATATGGAATGAGTTAAGATTTTGAGTAGTGGATGGGGGCGGGGCCAATTAACGTTCGACTTGGTGTAGCATCGGGACATCTAAGGGTGGCTCAGTTATGACAGCTGATTGACACATCTATATAATTATATTCTGACAGAAAATTCAGTTTTTATTTTTTCACTTATTATAAAACTCCTTCAACCTACAAATTTGATGTTGGAATTAGTGGAAAGCCTCAAACTTGTACTTTTTGAGAAAAATATAAATTTTTCATGAGATTCTGTGATAGTGCATATAAAATGGAAGTTTTCCAGTTGCTGCAGAGTTTGCGGGGGTGGCTTTTACAAGGTTTCTTCTCGTTTTTTATAAAATACACCAGCAACACAAAGTCGTCATTTAGGTTGAAATAACTCTTGAGTATGACGTTAAAAACCAATCAATCAAACAAACAAACCTACCTTCGTCTTATCAATAATACCCTAAATCCTCAACAAATTTGACGGGCACACGTTTGAAGTAATTCATTGAATTTAGAAATGTCAGTTTAAAACTTATATTTTCAGGTAGTTTCAAGTTCATAAAAATATCAAGATTGTGTTTCTACACTAGTTAGCCTTTGCGTAACTAATTACTATAAGTATGTAGTTTGTCAAATTTGTTTCAGGATTTAGGGTTTCAAACAATTTTACTCCTGTCATATACTAAACCATCATGGTGTTCTATAGATATCCATGTATTGTTTAATTGTACTCTGTTTAGTTTCAAATATATTTTTTCATTCATTTTTGTGGCGCAGATTAATATAAAACTACCCAAAGAGATTCTGCTAGATGAGCACAGGGTCTCGGAACTAAAGGTAAATAAAAAAGTTCAACCATTTTTTTTTACTTCCAGTGCAAACGACACATTTGATAAAAATTTTGAATCATTTGTTATGAAAGTGTTCACGCCACTTTTTAGCTGCCATTTGTCTGAAAGAAGCGTGAAATGCACAGCAAACTATTGACAAAACATTTGAGCAATTTATATCAAACCTTGTCCATCATGTACAACCAATGGGGAAATGCCACTAAGACTTATTTAAAAACTATGGATATTTTAACGCAGAAGACCATATGGATTACAACTTCTCAATTTATTTCTCGCAACGTTTCCATGTCTAACTGACATCGTTCTTAAGCATGTTTGAGAATGATGTCAGTATAGACATTTAAACGTAAAGTCTTCTGCCTTATTAGCTTTCAACTTCTAAATGCCACTCAAATATGTTATGGATATTTTGAGACAATATGTTGCAGTTTTAAAATCCAAATTCTTAATGTAAACAAATACAAGGCAAGTGGCCGTAAAAAGATGGATAATTTTCAGGTTTACATGGCTTTATTTTGCATATATTTCCAACCAAAACATAAGGAATTATTTTAGTTTTTGTTTTGCTGCAAAAATAATTTGTTATCTATATTATACTAAGTTTTCACCTGCTTGGCAAAGAAAGCAGTGATAATTCTAACCACTCCTTTATTTGGTCATTAGGACTCATGATATATGAAACATTGTAATGTTATAATTTTACTTTAACAGAGGACTTGTGGCCGGGGTATCCGTCAGCTGTCTAGGTTCACTACAGTTGTTGATGATCCTGCTCAAACTCACAAACTGGTAAAAAAAAAGAAGCACTTTCTGCAGATGTACTAGGCATATCCAGTAGATCACTTTTAATCTTTTGAAGAAAATAAGACAAATTGCAAACTGGTCTGAAAAATTATGAAAACAGTCATAAAAAATTCTGGGAAAATATTTTATATTATAATATATTATTGAAGCCGCTGGTTAGGTGAGAGCTTCTCAGAGCTAACGCGTAATAAGACGCAAAGTTCTGATGGTGTCTTTTTGTCGTCCTGATAATGTCCTGTTCGGTCTTGCATGTTTATCCAGTGTCGTTTTAAGGGAGAGTTCCTTCTCTCAGATGGACTGGCACAAGGTAATATAACAGAATTAACCTAAGTCAAACAAATTATCTAATTCATTAAATTTCTGCCTGGAAATTGTGATGGACTTGTGAAAATGAAAGTTAAATAAAACATGCAGTTCAGGAATTAGTAGTATAACCATAAACTTACAGGGCTTTAAATGCTTAAAATCATAATCAAAGAAATCCTAAAATAGCTGTTGTAAACAATCCAAGCTACAGGTTGAGCTTATTGTGTCATGAAACCATTCGGATTGACTGTTTAAATTCAATCCATGATCATGGGTCTGGGCTTTAGATTTATTTTAGAATAGTATTGGGGATGTTATTTTAGTCTACTTGTCCTCTGGCTTAGGGAAGTTGTCATATAAGTGAAAATACTCAACTGTTGAGTATGACATTAAACACTAATCACATAAATCTGGCTAATGGACGTACTTGTAGAGTTCACGTCACACTTACTTAGCATCAGATGACTTTCCCAACAAATCTTACAGGAACAGACTTTAAGCGTTTTTGCATATTTTGGTTGTGTTTGTTCCACTTTTCTGTGTTCGAATACAACGCCTTAAAATAAAATACTCTTGATCTTGATGTTAAACACCAATCAATCAATTATTGTCTACATTCATTTAACTCAAGCCCCCCACTACATTCAATGAAATGCATTTTGAAAGAAATTAAATCATAAATTTTATTTTTTTATTTTTTTATTCAAACATTTTAATTAGATACTCGGTTGCATTTCCAAAAGCCTCCAAGCATGCCTAGTAGCATTTGCTCAAAGGCTAGTTTCACGAATAATTTTTTTTTAAATCCTGACTATGCAATGTCCTTGAATATATAAGAAGTGATTTATTTTTTCAGCAATCTTGTGCAGAAATACAAGCATATGATTTGTTAGCAGTACAACCTACCTCAGAAAAAACATTTCATGTGAGTCCTTGATTTATTTACACTGTTTGAAACTAAACATGCTTTAAATGATTTTTTTGTGTGATCCTCTTGTATGCAAGTACACATGAAAATGGTCTTTTTCATTCTCATCCATTCAAGTTATATCTTTTTTAGGGATAACAACTTTTTTAACATTCACCTTACTGTACCGATAACGAATCTTATTTCCCTTGGCTAAGCATCAAACTTTTAATCGAATCAAACGTAAATGTACACTTCAGACTTTATCTTACTTTCTGACACACTTACCTTTTCTCTCATTTTTACTCATCATTTCTCATTTAATCTTAGATACATATCTATATTGAAGACAAGATGGACGACCTACATGTCCACAATTGGATTTCTCAAATTCCATCTGCTAAATTTTGCTAAATGTTTAGTCCCGATCTGCTAATTTTATTAAATTCTGAAAATTCTCTAAAGAGCTTCAGCTTTTCTTTCTGAATTTGGCAGAGTTGCTATGAACAACTTGTTAAGTTTGTTAGCAGTTTTGAAACCTAAAACAGTGCAGTTTGATTTACTTCAATCAAATAAATTAATCTTGAGACATTAGTTGAGAATATATTTTTCATTCTTTTACTTACAGATGGCTTGTGGTACACTTGAAATAGATATTATATGCATAGATTTTACAGAGAAACTTCCCTTTCACATCAAGAGGCCTTCTGTCAGTTTGGTAAGTCAGCGGCATTTCTGAAGTCTCCTTTCCATGTATTCTTGGGCTGCTCCGTGGCTGAGCATTGGACTACGGAACCCTCTTCACTGTAACCGGAATAGGATCGATCCCCCTGTGGACATTATGTATATAGGGAAGTTTCGTAGTTCGCGGGTGGTTTTTACAAGGTTTCTTCCCCGTTTTCCACTATTCACCGGCACGGAAAATGAATAATTAATATTAAATCGTCATATGGGTGAAATAGCCTTGAACAAGACGTTAAAACCAATCAAACAAACAATCTTTCCATGTGTTCTTCCCTAAAGTAAATACTAGAAAATGTTCTTTTAAATGACCTGTCGTTTTCGTGTCTGCTGCCAGTGGGGTTGAGGGTGGTTTAATTAACCTGTTGGACTGGCACGCCATTGTATGAATGAAATAACTAAGTACATGTCAAAAGAATTAAAGGAACACTTGTCACCTGTCACAAACCAACAGTCTTGACATAAAGACAAAGTGATCCTAACGGGCTGTTATCCTTTGCAGGTAACGGAACGATATTCAAGTATTTTCATAACTCCAAATCTAATTGTGTTTTTCCATATTTTACTCTTTGTGGTAATATTATGTGTAGGGATTTATGTATACTCCAGCAACTCTTAAACATCGAGAAAGTACTGATATTTTAAACCTTGAGGACATTTTCTTGATATTGTTATGTCAATAAGCTATACTTTAATTATTCCATTATGTTTTGTTTTTGTACCTAGGCAATAGAACGAGGAATACACTTTGAGATTATATACAGCCCAGCAATATTACACAGTTCCAATCTAAAAAACATTATATCAAATGCACTTAGTCTTATGACTATCTGTAAGGGAAAGGTAAGTTTGAGCATATAAATTCAGATAATATGCAGTTTCTTTCTGGGTTAACTGTCCAGCACGGCTTGAAAAATGTTAATTTCCTGGGATTTTATATGCTTACTGTTTAACACATAGAGGTTACAAATATGTGCAGGTCTCGTAAGCATCACACAAATGAATAGCTCAGACTGTGATAGTCCGTAAAGAA
>JAVFBZ010022610.1:0-11458 GCA_032466195.1 Katharina tunicata
ACCAGTTTTTCAAGAAAAATGGATGGCCGCTTTAATGATGTGACTTTTACGACCTTTAAAAGGTTGGAAGGTGGGTTGAATAGTTGGACTGTTGTCAATTTCAGTATCAGGCGAGATGCAGGTCAGCTGTGTAGCTGTGTCTATTTATAGATCAGCACTTCTAGAAAAACAGTGGAATTTCCCCACGCCACGTGCTTTTCACTAGGCCTTGTTTTATGCAATGATAAACAACCTGACGGTGGTACAAGCTCAGTGTTACCATTGCGGCGGTGCCACCGCTGTGACGGTGGAAGTGCAAAAATAGAATTTAGCTTTTTTATTCTAATGAAACGTTTCCAGTATTAGCAAACACCCCAACGGTGGTACTAGCTTAGTGTAGCCATTACGGCGGTGCCACCGCCATGACGGTGGAAGTGAAAAAATAGAATTTATCTTGTTTCTACTTCAACGTTTCCAGTATTCATATTCAGTCTGACGGTGGTACCAGCTCACTGTTACCATTGCGGCGGTTCCACCTCCGTTACGGTGGAAGTGAAAAAATAGAATTTAGATTCTATTATTCTACTAAAACGTTTTCCAGTATAAACAAACACCCTTACGATGGATGGTACCAGCTTAGTCTTACCAAAGTCTTTGTGATCAAACCGCTAATTTGCGACAGACTATTCGCTAGACCAAAGTACAATATAAGAAAATGAGACAAAATATTTTTTACCAGTTCTATTTAATCTCACAACAAAATAATTAATATGAGTGTGATTTTTTTAAAGTTAAATACAAGACACTGTCAATATGTATTAATGTGAACTCACGAACACTCAATGATCGTTTATGTATAATATTTTTGCAGTGTTCAACTGTAGTGTAAAATTACACCCTTGGATAAAATACTTTGTGAAACATTCTTGATGGGCCTAGAACATTGTTTTTAAACAGTTCATTTAATATGAAGGAATAAACACCCCCATCTCTCTTTCCAAATCAATGGTTTTATTGCATGAACTAGAATATTTATAATAGATATATTTGTAAATAAATAAATATCCGCAGTAAAAAAAAAAGAAGATATTGGGTAATGTTATAAATAAGAAAAAAAATGTTCAATTTTCGTACATAAACAAGTAGATAAAAAAAAACTGCTACTCACAAGCCATTGCTACACAATAATCATTTTGGATAGCAATTTATAAAGTGTTTTGCTACTCAAACATTTGACAACATTTCGGACCTTGATAGGTGAAATACTCTTGAGTATGACGTTAAACACCAATGAAACTAACAATCAATTTAGCTCAATGAGCTAGATTTAAATGCTGCCTGACCTCAGAGAACAAGGCAAACAGCCGATACAGGGTTAGAAATTCCCCAAAAAATCTACTCACAAAATTTACTGGTCCGAGGATAGTCATACAATACAAGAAGTTTCTTTTCTGTGTGGATAAAAATCACTAAAGAAAGACTGCCTACAATTGTTAGATTTGCTAAATAGCTTTTAATTTTTTTTATTTTTTTTACCGAAAACGGCGAATGAAAGAACTGTATAGTACACATATTTTGAGCCAATAGTCTTTGGGAGATCCACAGTTTAGTGACTCTTAAAAATCATTTGTTTGTTGCCCTTTTCTGTAAATGATTTAGATTTAAATTAGCTATTACATAAAATGTAACACTGTCGTGTAAAATGTTGCTGGGGCCCCGCTGTGGCCCATGGTTAAGCGTTGGACTACGTAACCCCCTTCACTGTATCCGGAATCGCAGGTTGGTTTTTACAAGGTTTCTTCATGGTTTTTCTACCATACACCTGCAACGCAAATTATTAGATTAGTAATTCATCATATAGGTGAAATACTACGTTAAACACTAATCAAACAAACAAACAAAGCAAATTCCATATAATCCTGTATTGCAGAAAACTGACTAGCATCTGCAAGACTGCTTCTACTAGACATGGTGGAGAGAGCTATGGGTCTGAGAAAAGACCATGAATTTCTCATAACCCGACTGGCCCTAACATTTTAACTGTGAATATATATACATATTTTTGTCAATAATCACCCTGGCACAGGGATATCGACTAATTAAAGTTGATAAATTATCTCATGTTCTAGATCAATTCTCAGACACAAGTTTCTAGATAGACCTGAATCTCGAGTTGTTCTGGATAACTAAAAGGCGCATCTCAAATAAAAAAAGGCAATACATGTAACATGTAAATTATGAGGATAAATATGTGGCAAATATGTTACACACATAGATATTAGGCGGGGTTCTCGCCATGAAAAAATTCCGATGTCCGTTTTAAGGCGAAACGGCCGAGGGAGGGAGGTGTGGAAAGGGGGTAACCCAAAGAAAATTTGCAATGAGGACTTGTGCAGGAGGCTTTTCTAGGCTACATGGGGTAGCAAAAAATGTATGTAAACACCAGTCAAACAAACAATCTAACGCTACTTGCGTTTCACATCTATGACAAGTACGTAAATAGGCGATATTCACGTTTGAATTGAAAACGATAAGTCACGTGTTTTGTAGAGGCGCGTTGGTAATGATGGAGTGAGTTGCCCTTGTACTTGCGAGCTCTGCTTGATCACACGAAAATAAAGAGGCGATTTGAATGGCAACGCGTATCGTACCGTAAGAAGTGGATAAAAATTACAATTGATGTTGTCAGAAATAAGTAATTTTAACATATCTGGACAATTAATATATCTATGGAGGGGGAATTTCTGCATGATTGGGAAAATTTTAATAATTTAATAAAAAAAAACAGGGTTGCGAGAACCCTGTTAGGTATGGGCTTAAATAAGCACAACCTGAAAAATGAATTGTTTAGAGTTAGTAGTCTACCAATGAAGATGAGGGCAGTTTAGGGTTACCTGATATAGAAGGGAGTTTTGTCTTAACCAAGATGTCCTTGAGAGATTTGTTCTTCTTGTACGCTATGATAGGTCTCTGTGATAGAGGCTTAACCATTTTAGGTACAAGGTTTTGATATTCCTGTATTAGGAGACTTGCAGACCGGATGCTAGGCTGGCCATATTGTAGAACAAAAGAAATATAAAGTCTACCCTAGAGCCTTTACCTGGTTCAAGGTTGAAACCCAATGGACACAAAGTTTGAAGTGTTTTAATCCAGTGAGCTTCTCTCTCCAAGCGTTTCCTTGTAGAGAAAGAAAATTTTGCTTGCCTCCACCAGGATTCGAAAAAACAATTTTTATTGAGGATAATAGTTTACAAAGCAAACTCTCAGTCAGCACAAGGCTGATCCTCTCTGAGGTCCTCAGGACAAGAACAAGAAAATATATACATGTACAACTTTACAACAACAATTCACAAGTTTTTGTTTGATCTAATATGGAACAAGGTTAAAGTGATATATATATAGATATATCGTAATTTTCTTTCTTTCTTTCTTGATAACATATATGTTTACTGATATCGAGTTGATAGTATGTTTATTCAAACTACTGCAATTCTAATTGTAAAATACTGCAGTCAGACTTTCTTTATGTGTAATGTGTGAGGTGTAACAGTGAGTAATAACAAAATAGATTTTTTTTATCTGACCGACCTACCGGCATAACTTTTTAGACCTGTACAGCAAATGCCCTTTTTTTATGAATGGGCTAGCCTTTAAATATTAAATGTATTTTGTGGTTGAACTATGGACTGTTAAGTTGTGTGGGACTTTGGAGACCAGCATATAACTTCCGTGGTTAACAATAAACATAATGATAAATTAATCGTACACGTGGCAAGTTTAGATTTTTTTAACCTGTCATGATGAATAAAAGTTAAAAGTATGGCATTCTATTACTTCATGATGTGAAATTCTTGAATGTAACTTTCCTAAGCTTAATTAATCAGTAAATAGTTTTTATGGGAAACTTCAGAGCAGTTTTCCTCAGCTGTAAACAGTAGCACTGCTCTTTCTGGGGTTTTTTTTTCTCACACTACAACTCTGATAATTCCACCCCAAAGATAGCTTATTGTGTTATAATATATCACATTTAAAATTATTACATAATAACCAACAGTAAATAATATAGATAGATTATTGACGTCACTAAGACTAAGAAGTTGCAATGTTGCAAAAAAACATCCTTGTTGTTTCTAAAACACAGTGCAGTCCCTGTCTTTCTTTGACGTGCATGTGCACAATAATGTGTATCCATACCAATCACTCAAAAATGTGAAGATTTTTACATGTATGAATATCACATCAAAAGTTTTAAAAATGTGTAGTGTGAGAAAAATATTAATCAGCTCGAGTCTGTGTATTACGACAAATATCCTCCGCTCATGATTTTGTTTAAATGAACTAGAGTGATATTCATGATCTTGTTTGGTTAACCTCTATTTCCCTTTTGTTTACTTGTATCTTAATTTTTGTTGGATATATTTCAGGCTTGTATAGACCAGAACATGAACATGGTACAGTTTCTGGTAGAGAATAACGCCGATGTGAATGTGTGTGATAATGAAGGCTGGACACCTCTACATGCTACTGCTTCATGTGGCTACACAGAAATTGCTAGGTAAAGACTACCTATATTTTTTTCACTTTTAATCAATAAAACCAAAAGGGGAGTGTTTTGAAGAGAACTTCATATACCCTGGTGCTCTCTCAGTTAAAGGGATATCCCATTTGTTGTGGTAACTTAATGTATTTTTATTATTTGTTGTAAAAGTATTGTTGTAAAAGTATTGTTCAATGTACCCTGAATAGGTTCGTTTCCCCCCGTGTACCTTCCGTATATAAGTGATTTTCCGGTGGCTGTGAAGTCCACGGGTTGTTTTTTACGAGTTTTTTCTCGGTTTCCACCATTCACCAGCTCAAAGTCGTCAGTAGGGCTAGAAAAAATGTGCCACTTAGCAATGTCGTTGTCAGGAAAGTTGGCTCGCCTCGACTGAAAATCAAGAGGGCAAATTTTTGGGTTTGTTTTACTCGTACTTGCATGTAATATACAAAAATATATGCTTTATTCGTTGTAATGTGTACTGATTACTGGGAAACAATTACATATTTTAGTATTTTTTACCCAAAATATGCTTTACTGTCAAGATACTTCACTTGCAGTTAAAGATCTCTGTTTTCATAAAAGTGTCGTTGTATATTAGATTGCGTACAAAAAGAAACTTAATTCAGGTATCAACGCACGAACCAAATTATAGAATTTTGAAAGTGATTAATCTATTTCCTACTTAGAATTTCAATAGCTGTTTCTTGTAGAAAGTCCAGCATTTTTTGCTAAAAACAACCAGGCATGTCATGTATGTTTCTTACACAATAAACTTACTTCCACTGAATAATGCACTTTTATGCAATTATTATTGCTATTCTGTAGAATTCAAACATTAACCCTACTTGAGGCCCTCACCTACTCACGTGATCGGAGCGTGCGGACATGCGCAAATCCTTTTATTTCTTCAGCCTCAAACTATCCAGTATTTCTTATAAGATGTATTTGTGTATTCGTTGTGGCGTATATAACCTATTTGGGATCGTCACTCCGTATGTTGTCTTGTCATGTCTATGCCTTATGAACGACGGATATCAGATGCAAGGAATGTCTGTTTTGGCCGGTTGACGAGGTTTCACCATGTTACTTGGGCTATGCCAGCCGGCCTGGTGCTCAGGGTCACGATGACCTCCGTCTGTACTTGTACAGTGAAACTGTGTCTCGGCCTAGATCAGGGGGGTTATCCTGTATCTTGGCCTGGCATTTTGGGGAATGGGAAATCGTCTTGTGGCCGATGTTTTTGTTTTTCCTACAGACTTCTTCCGGCTCCGATATCTAGTTGTCATCTGCATAACCGCTTCCGGTATCCAGTCATCATCTGCACTTCCCCTTCCGGTTCCGCTATCCAGTCGTCATCTACACTTCCCCTTCCGGTTCCGCTATCCAGTCGTCATCTACACTTCCGCTTCCGGTATCCAGTCGTCATCTGCAGCCCCGGTTCTGATGGTTACGCAACAAGCTGACTTCCTATTGTCGCCTGCTGTGTTAGGTAGACAGGAAGTTGATCAATATCTAGTTGGCTTACGTGTTTCGGTCTCGTCTGCTCAACCTGCGTGTTTCGGTCAACTGTTGTCCCCTTTTTCCTGATGACTTCCGGAGAGGGTCCTCATGCTGACCATTTCCGTCCCCGGTGGCGCTAAGTGGCAGGAGGTTCAGCTACCCCTGGATTTCCATGTGCCAGGTCGCTCCAGTTCCGACCAGTTGTTTGTCCCTTAACTTTCGGCCTCTTGTGAAAGTTGGCTTGGACAGATTTGCAGCTTCTGGTTTCTGGTTTTGCCCCCAAAGATTGAAGGTTCCAGTAAGCCCTCAGTTTCCAGCTCCTGGGGCTCCTGTCACTTCTGTTCTCAGAAGGGTGCCTGCTCTGGTGTCTTCATCAACTTCCGGTTTGGATTCTGGTACTCTTCTCAAGCCTGTTCCGGAAGTGCCTCTCCCTAGGCCGTCCAGTGTTTTTTGTTGTTGGCCCGGCCCAGGATTCACAGTCTCTCTCATCACTTCCGGTTCCTGGTTCGCTGTCTGATGGTATTTTTTTTTGTCCCAGTTGAAGCACTTGTCGTCAGTAGTCAATTGGATAGCTGACTTTATTGGGTTTCCAGTTCCTTCAGCTACCTATACTCTCAATATCGCCCTCTGTTACCGTGTCAGGTTTATGGTCTCACCCCGTCGTACCTGTGGACTTGATTCCATGTTGGAGCTGCAGCATAATGACTTGTTGGCTCATTGTATCGTTCATTTCCCAAAATGACACCGCCCCCTGAGCTTAGACCTGAGCCTAGACCTTTATCTATGATTGCGGATTTGACGCTGGTGGCTCGTCACCATTCCTCTCTCCCACCGTCAGATGTAGTTATTAGGGTTGTCTAGAGTCTGGATTTGGCGTTAGTAGGACCTTTGTTCGGAGAATCTAGAGTCTTCTACTACACCCTTGTTCTGCTTTTCCTCCTCCGGCACTTCGTTCAGCTAGGATCAAACCGAAGTTCAGATCCTACCAAGTTAATGGATCGGCTTGGTCCAGCAAAGCCGCTTCACTGGACCCTGAGTTTGTGGACTTGTTCCCTGCGGGAATAGTTGGATGACGGTTCGTCAGGAATTGTCTTAGAGAACGTCACCAGCCAATCTCAACTCATATTGATTGATCGGCCATACTATCACTCTGTTCTCATTTGCTCAGGTCTGCACCTAGGGCAAATTCAGATCTGATGGTGTCATCAGCTTACATTGCTTTGTCTTTGGTTATCCAGTGCAGGAAGGATTTACTGGATGATATGCTAGTCTATGTTCGGGACAGTATCAAACCGCCTCCCCCGAAACTGCAGGCTATGGTGGTGCGATCTACTCCATTATTACCCTAAATCCTCAACAAATTCGACCTCTAAGGGCACACATTTTAAGTAATTTATTGAATGTTTAAGTGTGAATTTGGAACTAAAACGGACATTTTCTAGTAATTTTAAGTCTGAATTTCATAAAAATTTCAAAATTACATGTCTACACGTCTTACCTGTTGCATAAAATGTAGTTTTAAAACTTGTTAAGGGGGTCGAATTTGTCGAGCATTTAGGGTAGAGAGAGTCACTAGGAGATGCCCTTCAGCTGGAGCTTCCTGGAGGTCCTCAAACGGTGTGAGGGGTCCAAGACTCGTAATGATGGGTCGGATCATGCCTTTGTCACTGCCTATCTTTCCGTAGTTACTAAAAACTGGTCTCCTAGGAGGAAAACTAGGTTTATCGTGGCAGAACTGGCGTCTGATCAGAGCGAAACCCTGGGTCGTCCAAACTATGCCACGTCTACAGCTTGGACCTGGCTGTCATTCCCTCTGGTAATGAATCAAGAACGGTTGCGATTCCAGTTGTTTCGATCATTCTCACCAGTTAATGTCATCGGTACAGGCCTTGTTAGACAAAGGGGCTGTGCGACAACTTCTGGCATCAGATCAGTTTTCCTTGTCTCCAAGAAAGATTCTATGGAGAAATGTTTGCGCGTTCTTAACAAGAAGTTCCTATCCAAACCGCCTCACTTCCGGATGGAATAATTACCCGTTCATCAATGAGGCAGGCGAATGGACCACTTTGCTGGATTTGAGAAATGCTTACCTACATATTCCAATTCACAAGTAGCCTGTCAAGTTCCTCCAGTTTGTAGTGGGCAGCAGGAAGTTCAAATTTCTGGTGCTACCCTTCAGTCTAGCGACATAACCTTGGGTATACACCAGGATTCTCCCAAGTATCTGCTTTTATCCACAGCAAAGGTATCAGATAGCATATTATTTGACGATTTCCTGTTACGGGACACCGGTCCTCGTCAGGTCAGTTTGGACACCGAGTTGTTTGGAACTGCTATTAGGATTAAACTACCTTCCGAACGAAGTCAATTCAGACAGAGAACCGACACAGACTCAAGTTTTTCTGAGTAGAATACAATACGCTTGAGTTCAAGGCGTTCCCCCTGCCAGACCGTTGGTTGGAGACCCTACATGGGGTCCGCAGCATGGCTCATTTGTCGGAGTGCCTCACGCTTCAGTTCGTGTCTATGTTAAGCCTTCTGACTTCTGTTCAGAATGTGAATTTATGTGGGCGTCTACATTCAGACCCTTATAAGTTCACCTAAATGCTCATTGGCGTGCGTCATTTGAACCCTGAGTGGTGTTGAAGCTCGATTTCAAACTTCAACCAGAGAATGTTCTACAAGAAGTATCGCTGACGCTGTTTCAACTAACTCTGAGTCTCTTCACCAGCGCATCCTTGGAAGGGTGGGGAGCTCACCTGCCGTCCAAGTCAGTGAGCATGACGTGGTCCCCTCAACTTCACAATTGTCATATCAATTTGCTGGAGTTCGAGGCGGTCATCAGGGCAGTGAAAAGGTTTCTACCCAAACTTTACGCCTCCAGGCTGTAAGTCTTTACGGTGCTAGCGTACATAAACAGGCAGAGAGGGACGAGAACCCCACAACTCCTGGAGTTAACGTGGACTTTATTCGACCTGTGCTGGTTTAACAACATTCTCTGTTGGGCTCGCCATATTCCGTGTCCCCTCAATGTATAAGCAGATGATTTATCCAGACGGAATCGGATTATCCAGACAAAAAAGCAGTTACACCTGGATGTGTTCCCTGGTTTTCACAGATTTGGTGAACCTGTATGCGATAGGTTGGAACCACCAGGCACCTGTGCACATGTCACCATGCCGGGATCCAAAATGCGTTGGCTGTGGACGTGTTGACTCAGGATTAGTCTGGTATGTTAGCTTACGCCAAGCCACCGCCAGCAATCCTGCCTGCAGTGCTGCGGAAGATCACGACTCACCAATGTGTGGTCTATCTCATAGTACAGTGGTGGCCAGCGTGGCCCTGGTTCCCGGAGCTGCTGGAGCTTTTCATAGATGTTCCAAGGGAACTACCTCAGGGAATCTACGACAGCGGTCTATCAGTCCAAGTGGAAGGCGTTTTGTGAGTGGTGCATACCTCATGACGTTTCCCGAGCCACTGCCCCTGGTCAAAAGGTAGCGGATTTCTTATTATACCTTTTAAAGGATAGGCAGTTTAGACCATCAACAGTGTATCGTTATCGTACTGCGATCACTCGGGTTATCCATCTCACCACTAGTGTTGATCTTGGGACGGATCGTAGCCTCTCAGCGTTAGTTAGGTCCGTAAGATTTTCAACACCTCAAGGATTCCCAGGCTACCCTTGGTGGGATTTATCACTAGTTCTCATATTCCTAACAGGCTTGCGGTTGAGTCGTTGGACATGACGGATTTAAGTGGATTTCTTACAAATGTCTGACAGAAGCTTTGCTTTAGCAGTGCGGTCTCTGAGATTCATGCCCTGGACGAGAGTGCGATTAGGCACCCTCCAGATTGGTCGTCAGTCTCGTTGGCCACTCTCTCAGAATTTTTAGCAAGAGTCAGAGTTTGAACGATTCATCTCCTGGCGAGTTTAATATCCCAGCCTTGTCCGGGTTTTTGTTCTCTGACTACGAGGCAGATTGTTTGATGTGTCCAGTAAGAGCCTTGACCATCTACATTTCCTATCTAAGCTAATAAGCGAGGGGCGTAGACGCTTATTCATTCCCTTTAATACCCAGCATAAGCAGGAAACACCTAAAAACACATAGCTTCCTGACTTTCTAAAACTGTGCGTTTGGCTTACAAGTGGAGTAGTAACTCTGATGGTTCAGTATCTCAAGTTTCGGTGAATGAGATTCGTACTCTGGCAGCATCAAGGTTGGTTTGGGCTAATGAATCAGTGAAGGATATTATCAAGGCTTGCTATTGGCGTTCTAGTACCACCTTTGCCTCGTATTATTTCCGAGATATGACACTGCTAACTAGATTGACTTGAGCGTTTGCTAACACGACCTAGCACTCATCCGAGGTGGTTCGCATAGCTAGCAGATGTGTTTAGAAATATGATGTCACAAAAAAACTTTTTTATAGATGTCGCCATTTTGTATTATTAATCGAGCAATGAGCGAGCAGTCATTTTCGTTCAAAAGAATCATTTGTCACTTGAGAAGCACTTGCGTTGCGCTCATGTAGCTGCTCGGCCTATTGAACAGGCCTCAGGGTCTCAGCGAGTAGCTGTTTTTAATTGGGAGGTATGTTGACGTTAGTACTAGCTTGTCAGATACATTGTTTTTACTTTCCTTTTCTGCTTCTTTCGTTTGTCTGACGCTTCCTTAATGTACCTTGAGTTCGAATGTCAAGAGTTGGTTTTTCCCTCTGGGCCCATCTCACCTTGTGTTTTTAGCTAGCTGTGCCCTCCTCCTGTGTGGTATTCTAGTCCATTAGTCAGTGGAAGTAAGTTTATTGTGTAAGAAACAATAATTTGTATGTCTCTCAACTAAGCTTATCTTCCACTGACGGTAATGGCCAGCCCTTCCTCCTCACTTCAGAGTTATCTTATTTCTGCTGAAGTTATAACAGGATTGGCGCATGATCGCGCGCTCTGTTTATGCGAGTCTGTGAGGGCCCAGAGGAGGGTTAACCTTTGAATTCTTCAGTATAGCAATAATAATTGCGTAAAAATGCATTAGTCAGTGGAAGAGAAGTTTAGTTTAGAAACATACAGATTATTTATAAATTTGTCAATTTATGAGAAATGGTGGACATCGTCATGCGTATCAACTGATAGTCAATACAAGCGTGTGCTGTTGGGGCCAACGGTCCAAACGGGGTCATGCCGTTGTCGTGCAAGCTCAGTTTAGAACGACTGCTTTATAGGTTTCCCAAAATCGTGGAAGCATTCGTCTGAAACTTACCTGAACCAGTTCAAAAAATGAATATTCCTCAGAAAGAATAAAATGCATTTGCAATGTTTTACCGCGATCACACCTTCACATCATACGGGGTCCAATTTTCGTGACTGTAATTTTTGATCGAATTTCAGAATGTTTCAACTTTATATTGTAGGCCATAAGTAAAAAGAGAGATTCTATGGTATGA
>JAVFBZ010022630.1:0-11457 GCA_032466195.1 Katharina tunicata
GATGTTGGAATTATTGGAAAGCCTCTAACTTGTACTTCTTGAGAAAAATATCAATTTTTTATGAGATTCTGTGATAGTGTAAAATTCCGAACTTTTGAGTGCGTATGTTACTTTAATGTTTTTCATCCATTTTTTACCTAAAAATGTCAAAGTTTCATGAGGAGCATTGGAATCTATTGTAATTGTAGTCTGTGTAATAGGTCTTTCTTTGAATCACAACAATATCAGTACAATATCATCCATCAACCCTCAAACAAAGTGGACCTTAGGTATATAAGGAAAGCTTTCCGGAGACTGCAAAGTTTACCGGTTTTTTTTTATGAGGTTTCTTCTCGGTTTTCCACCATACACCGGCAATGCAAATGATAATTAATACTAAATCGTCATATAGATAATATAGTTAAACATCAATCAATCAAACAAACAAACTTGTGTAATGGACTCACTGGAAGATGCATGGTGGCAACACTGTAATTTAAAACAAAATTGTGTCAAACTGAACAATAAATATATCTTTGTAGTTCATTTCAAACTGTAAGTAAAATATCTCAGAAAAAAATAACCAGAAGGATATCTAGCATCATTCCCATTTTAAGTACTGGCCAGCAAATAATGAAATGCTGTTGTTGTTGTTGCTACTATTGCATTTGTCACTCTGCCTGAAGCCAGCACATACAATGTAGAAGATGTGCCCTTTACTACAGGGCAGCTATCAATCTATCAGTCTATTTGCATTGTGAATTTTCAGCTTTAAATGAAGACTTAGTACGTATGTTGGTGGGGAGAGACGATTTACATATGGAACAAGACTCCATGTTGGTTGACATTGAAGATTTAACAAGGTCAGTATCAATATTATTTGTTATTTGTGTTCATTTACAATTACTCTTAAATATTTGTAATTTTTTCCTTTTTCTTTTAACAAATTTGCTTTATATCCTAAAGGAACACTAAAATTTTATTTCTCACAATTTCCTATTTTATACAGTGGGCCTATTTTAGTTTTTCAAACTTGCAAAAACTTTTATTTCTTAAAGTTCTTCATTCAGCTTGTTTCTTCTTTGGTTAGTCTTACAGAATTGTTCATTGTGCACAAGGACATTTTGCTGATAATAGCTGTCGTATTTTACGTCAATGTTTAAGCTTGTTTGTCAATTTTAATGCCGTAGAAAAAAGAAAGTGTTAAGATAAACTGTACCAGAGATCAACAAACCTTACATCTGTACTTACCCTAATTCTTCAACCATTTTACCCCCTCTGAGTGTGTTTAGTCGAACCAATAATAAAAAATTAATTTATTATTATAGCCTACTGTATAACTTAATAATTAGCCTCTGTACCTGAGATTTAACAAGCTAGACTGGCTGAAAGACTTATTGCTGCAAAAATCTCAGGGGATGAAAAGGTTGAAGAATTAGGGTAACAAAAGTATGAACGGTTGATCGCCAGGTTTCTATGTATTGGCAACCTCGAAGGAAGCAGCAATTAGAAGCGGAAGTGCTTTTGACAGGCTTTTTCTCGTAATGTAAATGCCCTGTAATCTTGTTTACTGCGAGGGTTGTTTGTGGTGGTTTCCTTCGCCCATTGGACTGGCAAGCCTTCATATGAGTGAAGTAACCTCAAGTACCCTAAATCCTCTATAAATTCGACCTCTAAGGGCACAAACTTTAAGTAATTTATTGAATGTTTCAGTGTGAATTTGGAACTAAGACTTACATTTTCTGGTTATTTAAAGTCTGAACTTCATAAAAGTTTCAAAATTGAATGTCTACACTTTTACCCTTTGCAACTTATGAAACTACATTTTATGCAAAGGAGGTCGAATTTGTCGAGCTTTTATGGTAAGGCTGAAAACCCCTATCAAGCAAACAAAAGTAGCAGTGACGAAATCCATTTAGTGTCACCAATACAAAAAATTTTGCCTATCTTGTTACAAATAAAGTAAGCTGTACCCAATAAATTATCAAAGACCAATAAAATGATTGGTTCCCAATCAAACTTTGTGCATTCATAAAATTGTATCTGATGAATTAAGTTATTTGTGGTCATTAAATTTATGTGCAAGGTGTAAAACTTCTAAAAAATGTTTAAACCACAGCAAAGCTGAAATACAGCACAATGTGGCATAGAGCTTTAACCAATCAATCAATCAACCAATCAATCAACCAACCATTTGTAATTTTTTCAATAGTATTATTATGAATAAAACTATACCAGAAATCAATCATTTTATAGTTACATGTAGACCTTCTATGACTCAAAATGTTCCTTGTTGTGTGATGTGTGTAATAAACTACCCTAAATCCTCAACTAATTTGACCTTAAGGACACAAGTTTAAAGTAATTTATTGATGTGAATTTGGATCTAAAACTGATCTTTTCCGTAAGCTTCAAGTCTGAACTTCAAGAATTTCAAAAACAATTCAAGATCGCTTTCTTTCCACTTCTAAGCCTTTGCATAAAATGTAGTTTGTTAAGTGTTATTGCGGTCGAATTTGTAGAGCATATAGGGTAGTATTGGATTGGCAAGCAATCCTGTTTTTGAACTATAGGACTGTTCCTTCATAAAATTAAGGAAAAACCTGATCAGCCCAGTAAAGCACCAAGCCATCACTTTCTCTGGTACAATATCTGACTTAGTTTAGTTTTTCAGTTTGTCTTATTTTACAATGTGATTGTACACATGTATGTGTTTATTTTAGACGCTGACTCAAGACAATGGCCTTTCCTTCATAATGTATGTGTATTTATTTTTCACAGTAGTTCTGTTTTCAATTATTTGGTTTATTTGTTATTTGTGGTGGAGGAGGGTAGACTGGTAACAGCATGTTTGTCTATGTTCATTTAGGGGAAGGGTTCAATCGACAATAGACCTTTTTGCCACAAAAGTTACCTCCCTTGGTGGTTAGTTTGTACTGTAGAGTGTTCCAATGCTAACTCATTTTGTAAGAAATTAGAAACTTTAGCTTGTCAACTCTGCTTTTATTCTTTGGTGTTAGAGATAACAAAACCATTAATGAGAAAAATAGTACTGGTGTGAAAATAGTTCTATACATCCTGATGATTTTCTATTGAATGTAATGGTGTAAATAATTGATCAAATAAAAAAAGAAACTGACAAATTGTGACACATTTGTTAAAAAAAATTTATTACAAGAATTTTTTTCAATAATATTTACTGCCTCCCTCTACTTGGAACTTTTCTAGGCTGTTAAAATCATGTACGATGATTTTATATGGTGCTGTGAATCCTGTCCATTGGTTCCTTCGTTTAATCAAATAAAATTCTGACTTGAATCCTTTAGGAGTTATTTCACAAAGCCCTGGTGAGGGAGTCACATGAGGTGACTTTGGCAATCGCGGGGGCGTTTTTTACGAGGTTTCCTCCTGGTTTTCCGCCGTATTGAGTAGAGTAGATTAAGAAGTGGAGAATCCATTGTCATATAAATGATATACCTTTAAGTCCGACGTTAAACACCAATCAAACAAATAAACAAACAAAGCCCTGGTGACTTTACTCATACTGTTGTAGTTGCTACGCAATCAGCAGTAGACATCATAGCAACTGCACTAGTGTTATACTGGGTTATTTTTGTTCGTTTGTTAATTGGTTAAAACTGTACTTAGGGTTATTTTATTCACCTGACAACACTCCAGCCCAATGGGTGAAGGAAACCACCCTCAACAACACTGGCTACAGTACTCCACAAGTCTGCTTCCTGATGCGCCTTAGATCAGAGTGTGCCAGGAAAGCTCCTGTAAACAAAACCCCTGTTTTCTAGCGTTTTTTTTTATTTATTGTAGACTTAACCTGTTTGCTATCCTCATATTATGTTGTCCTTATCTGGTGTTGCTAATTCACCTCCATTCATCATCTTGTATATAGTATATGTGGTTGTAATAAAAAAGGTTGATTCCAAAAAGGTTGGTGTGACGACTGGCTGTAATTACAAAAACATGACGACTAAATGGATTTTCTTGAAAACGATCTTAGTATCTAGATCGAAACGTCGCTTACCAAAATGTCACTTACCAATATATCCAGAAGTTGAAAATCCATCTCAGTCGTCATGTTTTTGTAATTTACCCAGCTTCTTAATGCCACTCAAACAAGATATTGGCTGTAATTGCCTCTGCGCACCTTGAAATTAGTGGCATCAGGTAACCGATTTATGTGGTCTCGTGTTTTGTGTTCCGTGATTAATGAAATTGTATGTTTCCGTGTGTCAAGGGTTGTTTCCATCACCCATTGTACAAACCCCTGATATAGGTGAAATACTCTTGAGTACGACGTTAAACTCTAATCAAACAAACAAACAAGACAAACTAACCCGTGATAAATTAGGGAAATCACTTTAAGTACCCCAATCAGGGATACAAAGCAAAAAGGTACTCAACTCAAAATGTATATTTCTGTTCATTTTCTTCCTCATTCTCCACCTATCAATGACAATCAAAAATTCAGTCAAATATCTGATATCTTACCAATGTTACAAATCAAGACTTAAAAAACCTTGCAATCCAAATACAAGTTGTTTATCTGTTGATTACTCCATTTGACCATTGCCATTCCAGAGTTCGAATTTGACTTTTCATCCCTTTTTTGTTCATTCAATTTCTTATTTTGTTTTTGTCAAACATATATGCTTTATTTTGGCGTACTGCTACAAGACTTAATGAATGTATAATTAAAGATTAAAAGAACTTCCAAACTATCCCTTTTTACTTTTTGGTGTTTTGTAAATGAAACTGTTTGTTTTATTAATCTGCGGGCTGCACCATGACTCAGTTGGTGGAGCATTTGGCTGCTGAATCCCCCTCACTGTACCCGGTGTAGGTCCGAATCAAGATGTTGCCCTTAGGTATTTAAGGGACGTTTTCTGGTTGAGATCACAGGGTTTTCATTAAGAGGCTTCTTAATGGCTTTTCACCATCAGGGGTCCGTTTCACAAAGCGATCTTAGCTTACCTTGAACGTTTCTACCATGACAACACAATGCCTCCAGTACTGGTCGCTATGGTATTTACGTTGAACGTAGCCTAAGATCACTTTGTGAAACGGGCCCCTGTCATATAGGTGAAATGACCCTTATAATGACATAAATAACAAATAAGTACGCAAATGTTTGATTTGATTATGTCAGTTGTCTAGAGACTTTCTGATTTTGTGGTTCACCCTTTCACCCTCTGTGTTGACACGATGAACATGAGGAAAACTACATGTACCTTTATTATGGTGCAAAACTCACAACAAAATGAATTTATCTCCCCTTCTGTAATTTTTGCAGATTTGTCAAAGTGTTTTTGTTTTTTTTTGTGTATTTTGTCAAGATTTTTTTTATTCATTTTACATTTTCATTTTTTAATTTTTCAGACGAGCCCAAGAATTTGCGTCAATGACCGAAGACAAGCCAAAGAAACGAACCAGACGAAAATGATGATAGTTTCGTCCTTAGGCCAACACCGAGTTACCGCTGTGTTATTATAGCCGTCACAAGATGAGAACATTCTGGCTGAAGCGCAATCTCTGAGAAATGCCGGAGATTGAACTTATTGTGAACAAGAAGCAGAGAATCCACTGTTCTTTCAGTATGCTTGCGTTGATATTATTCAGACATAATTCACAAATGTTTCTCATTTGGATATTCTTGTGAGATGTGATTGTGTTTTCTGTTGAAAGAATTTGTCATTCATCAAATTGTTACAATGAAGAATTGTCAACATGGCTAATAATTCTAATGATTTCATACTGTTTCCAATTAGGAACATTTCTAAACGTTGAAAATGATGTGAAAAGGGTGGAAGAAGGCCTGTTCCGCAATTGGTACATCGATCCAAAGTGTATGGAGTTGTCTCCTCTTGATATCTAGTGTTAGATTGTTTGAACAAGGAATGGCCTGCCCAACATCAACATACTTTTGACTGTAGATTATCAAAGTTGGTGTGTCTTGTGACACTACTCCAGTGAGTTCGCTTTTTGGAAACTTGGCCAAGAAATATCTTGAGGTCACACATCGTTCATTTGAATAGAGTAACCCTTTTGTGATCTGAGACACTACTTCTATACTACTACTACTAGAGAAGTAGCCCTGAGTGAAGACAATGGGAGTAAACGAACATACTAAAAGGGAAGCATGTATGTGATTAGTTGAAAGGTGTTTAAAAAATCCACAAATCAATAATTGTGCCAACTCTGCCATTACAAATATTGATAATGTTTGAAAAACTTGAAGATAATAATTACTAAAACTTTGTAGCAGTTTGTGGATACAATTTTTTTCTTGATCTCAATATTTCAACAATTTGGTGTGTTATAATCTTCTGGTCTGACATGTTTAATCAAACAAGGCTTAAAGGCTTATACCAGATTAAGTCACAGGTACTTGATTCATCTGTGGACTGATGTAACATCTTATCCAGGATATAACTTACTAGGTCTTTGGACAATGTGGCGCCACCAGATATATTGTGTTTAGTCTATGTGTTCTGATCCTCTGTGCTGTGTGCAAATATACTGTTAAATGTAGACAGAAGAGCGGTGTCTGCTGGACAACAGACACTGCTATTATGTGTTACTCCCCAGGGGCCAGTTGCTGAAAGCAGTATTAAATTTAATCATAGATTAGGTGACATAACGCCATGTTGAAGACCCATCTCTAATACCGCTATTAGTGTTTTAATCTGGTATTATCGGCTAACACTGTTTTGTGCAACTGGCCCCAGATCAGTAGATCACAACGAGTACTTGTCAGCTATTCCAACCTATCTTAAACGAAATCAACAACTAAATTTGAACTCAAAATGTGTATAAGAACGTTTTAGGTCTGAGCTATCTTGTACTGTATAATTACTATAACGATCAATCACATTGCATCGTTTTGCAGAACTTTTCTGTAAAAATCTATCGTTACTACATGTATGTACAATTGTGTTACGTGGAATTGTGTTGAAAAATGTGCACAGTATCTGCCAAATTGTTATTGACATTTATAATCATGTCAATCATTCAATCTCCATGGTGAACAATTTTCATTATTTTCGGTGACCTACATCCAATTCCAATTCACATGTTACGTTTCTATATGCTGCTATGTGATCTCAAAGTAACATACGCACTCAAAAGTACTGAATTTTGCACTATCACAGAATCTCATGAAAACTTTATATTTTTCTCAAGAAGTACAAGTTAGAGGCTTTCCAATAATTCCAACATCAAATTTGTAGGTTGAAGGAGAGTTTTATAATAACTAAAAAACTAAAAACAGAATTTTCTGTCAGAATATTATTATGTGGATGTGTCAGTCAGCTGTCATAACTGAGCCACCCTAAGATGTACCGACGCTACACCAAGTCAAACGCTAATAAGCCCCTCCCCCATCAACTATTCAAAATCGTAACTCATTCCACATAAGGTCATGAACCCAGCGACTGCAGCAAGATCAAAAGCTTTACTGGAGGCATACGAGGATAAATGGCCGGCCTTCCTTATGCTGAATTTGAATTATTGCATGATTTCTCCTGGCTATTACTAGCTTTGAATCAAGGCAATCAGAATTTGTTGTAAAACCCTAATTTTGAGTGCTTATGTTACTTTAATCTAGTGAATGTTTACAGATTATGTAGCCAGTCGCTACTGTTTCATTCAGCATAGGATTTTGAAGAAAAAAACTTTTGGGTATGAACAAAAAATAATCTAGAAGTCATCCTACTAGAGAAAGAATAAGACCGTTACAGACAATTATCTTTCTCCATTTTTTTAAGAAAATATCTGCACAGAATTTTTTATTGGGACTGCATGAAGGGTTGATTGTGATAAAAGATGCATATCCTACATCCTCAACAAATTTGACCTCTAAGGGCACAAACTTTAAGAAATTTATTGAATGTTTAAGTTGTAAAGGGGGTCGAATTTGTCAAGCATTTCGGGTATGTTAAATAAAGCTGAAATATATTTACCAACAAGACACCATAGTTTGGAGTTTATCTCATTCTTAATCATACAAACACCATCCTACAAATTAACAGCATTTATTGGCTACTGTAAAAATCAGCTTGAATTATCCAAGTGACATTAAGAACTTTATCAGATGCTTTGCCTCAGTGGCTATTGTGTTGCTAAGCAGTAGTGTAAACAAACAAACTTCCAACAAATTTATTCTGACAAGAATAGTTCTCAAACTTTAGACATTTGAGTATATGTCAAATTTATACTCAAAGTATAATGATGAGTATAATTGTGTGCTGACTAAGATGTTCAGTAAACATTTTGTTGGAAAAGAAAGAACCTGGTGACTACTAGTTATTTGTTTTATATAATTGTGATATAATAAATGAGTGTATATCTAAAGGGTACAGTACATGTATGTATATATGTGCTTATCATAGCCTCCTTGCTTTCACTAGCAACTGTGTAAACTTGTATCATATTTAATTTGATGATATTCTGTATACAAATTACCAGAATTCCTGTTCATGGCCTTTGATATTAAACATTATACAGATTGATGTTTTCAAAGATTTAAACATGGATGTATGAAGAAGAGCTAGTCCTTAGCAGATTTACTTTATTCAACGCAACCAGATTTTTGCAACAAGAAGACTTTGTCAGCCTAATTTGTTAAAGCACAGAGGCTAATTAATAAGCTATACAGTGGGCTATAATAATAAATTTATTATTTATAATTGGATAACACCTTTTCCTAAATTTGCTTATGGTCTACTTGTATGTTACCTATTCGACTAAACACACTCAGAGAGGGTGAAACGGTGGAAGAATTGGGGTACCTGTATTGAGGTACAATGTATGCTGTACACATCTTAGATAAAGTCGTATAGAAAAAACACATGTAGATGACTGAACTATAAACCTTAATAGCCATAAGAACTTGCATTGTCGTTGGTGTTGCCTTGTAGAGAAAAGTTTGTAAAAAGCCCTGTTTAATTATAACTGTTTAATTTTAGACATCTCATTGTTGATCAAAATGTTTATAATTAAGAAAATGGACCCTTAACATCCACACCAATTATGATTGAAAAATCTTGAATTTGTCTTTTCTGATACTCTTTATAGGCCAAGCAAACTGTTTGTTTGGACTGTAGAATTTGAAACTCTAGCTAAAAAGGCCATGTGCTCTTAAAGGGAGACAACTTAAAAAAAATGAAACAAAATTACTAGAATTCTCCCACTTGGAAGTCCTGGAATATACTGTGCACATCCTCTCGGACATGATATGATCGCCGCCATTGCCTGTTACAACTGTTACTTATAACAGTTTTTGACAAAATGTACTCTTTATGATTTTTATTGTTAAGTGCTATGGAGAATGTTATGACAAACTGGTTGTGAAAGAACAACACAAAAATGGGAGTTTAGTTAATCACATGTTGTTAGAGCAAATAGTTTCTTTTATTTTAAAGAAATTGCTGTTAGAGACACGTGTTTAGATTTATTCCAAGTTATTTTAAATACTGTTACATCACATTCTAATAATGAATGAAATGGCAACGTAAAATAGTGTTCAACTCTTCTATGAAACAAGTAATCTAGCCTTGTGTCATAATATTAATAGTGCAATGTTTTGGTGCATTATGTTTAGAAAACTTTGTAGAAGATTTTATAAATTATACAACTGTGCAGTTATTTTATAGGGAAGTTTACAAAAATTGTATTATGATTCAAGTGCAATGAATTAAAATCGAATAAGGACCGTGTCCAATTACATGCAATATTTTAAACCCAATTAGATTGCAGATTAATTCAGCTGTAAAATTTCTTTGCATAACAAAAAATCCCATAACTTTGATGTATTTTCATCTTCTGGGTATATTGATAAGTGATGTTGCGGTCTACAACTGTAGTCGCTGACAACGTTTTCAAGCAATGATTACAAATCTCAACTGAATTTAACATCTTCAAAATGTATTGCCCTCTGGCTAATGGCAGTACGTCCCAACACTTGTCATGAACACGACGTCCATGATATTTCAAAACAGCAAAACACTCCACGTTTAATGGTTGTGTTAGTATTGTTAGCTACTGTTGGTGTACACCCCTATCATATAAGCCAAAAGTTCTTGGGCACAGGGCCAAATACGAATCAATCAATCAATCAAAACTTTAGATTTTTCATCCGGGCAAGAATAGTTAGTACCCTAAATCCTAAACAAATTCAACCTCTAAGGGCACACGCTTGAAGTTATCTATTGAATGCTTAAGTGTGAATTTGGAACAAAAACTTAACATGTTTTGACAATTTAAAGTCTGAACTTAATAAAAATTTCAAAATTGCATGTCTACACTTCTTACCCTTTGCATAAAAAGGAGTTTTATAAGTTGGAAAGGGGGTCGAATTTGTAGAGAATTTAGGGTATTAGAGGACATACATTGTATGTCCAATTTTGTACATTTGAATTTATAAGAAAAGGTTATTGATAAGTCTTGAAAAAAAATCTCTAAAATGTGTGTTTCTCAGCTACAGGGTTCACTTGTGCCACCATTTGCAATATATATTGTGTTTTATTACATGAAATTGAAATAGAATAACCAAAAAAGTTGAGAAAGCCTGTCTTGAATCAGCATGACATTCCATTAGTTAACTCGTTACTGATATATTTGGAATGGTTGAGCTGTCTTCACTAAAACTGCTACAAGAATGTTTAATTTTTTTACAAGTGCATGAATATTTCCAAGTTCACTGAAAGCCGGTTTCATTTGATAGATGTTACTCCAAAATTGCATTACGGTTTCACTGATGCATTATTGGTAAACAGCATGATTTGTTTCCATTAATTGGATGCTTTGTGGGTAAGGAGATATACTATGGTTGATGGGATGCATTGTGGGTAAAGAGATATACTATGGTTGATGGGATGCATTGTGGGTAAATAGCTGCAAAATGTACAAAAAAAACATACTTGACGCAAACATAACTAACATAGTAGTCATTTACTTGTAAAGCAAAAACACTGTTGTACTTATGATATTTTTACTTTCATAACTTTGTGCAATTTGTGTAAAATAAAACTTCTGCTGTGTAAATTGTCAATGTATTTATTCATCTCAGTTTTATCATCTGTTAACTGATATATCATATGCAAATAAACCTGAGGAAAAAAATCATGCTGTTTTTTTAGTTTTTGTATAGTATGGTCTTCTACAGTTTAAGTTCAAATTGAATCAACCTCAAGACAATTTTGTTATTTGTTAATTCTACACCAGTTGCCAGTAAAATTTGGAAGATTCATTCACCATCACACATTTTTAAGGAAACAGTAATACGACAACAAAATGATGGTTGGTCATAACGTTAGTTATCGTATTCTTTTCAATCGAGAGAAAGGTACGAGCCTGTTTTAGTATGGCTTTGTGGTTCCAATGTTACTCCAAGATTAAAAATGTTGGCTCGTTTCATATATGGTTATTCATAGTGGTGGGATCAAAGGCTTTGTTGACACATAT